>JABFOX010002660.1:0-11178 GCA_022817665.1 Axea sp. ZL-2020 | reverse complement strand
ATTAAATAAAATTGTAAACGTTGAAAGAAATGTATATACGTTAGTAATTGTTTTTGATAAATTACTCGTCATGTGTTAATAGCACTCCTGATATTAGGAATCTTGTTAAGTTTTGTATTATAATTTATTAGTGCATTTAAAATAGTGTAATAACTATTCCCTTAAAAATTTAATTTATATTTATCTATTTTTTATCTGAATTTTCGTAATTGTATACATTTTTAATAGGTTGCTATATATTTACTTACGTAGCATTTTCAGAAACATAACAACTTTTCTATTTGCCAATAAAAGTATTGCTTTTATGTCTCTTAATTTATACCAGTAAATAATAAATATATAAATGCCTTATTTACATAAATAAATATGAATCATACGATCAAGATTACATAAATCTAAACTTTGTGCAACAAAAAATTATCAACAGATAATCAATGAAATAAACAGAAGTAAATATGTGAAATACATATCGAATAGATATAATTAACTTTTCAAATTTTAATTTAATGCTTTCTTAAATATTTAATGTAAATATTCATTATAATATTAATATTTCTTTTTTTATTTATATTTTTTTGACATTCAATATATATATATATTCGTTTCTTATCAATAATTCCCCTTAATCCATTAATTCTATTATAATATAAATAAACGAAAAAAATATCCGCAGTTTGATCATAACATTATTATATAAATAAATTGATATTTTTTTCCCACCATCCAGTAATATATTGAGTAATGAATTTCATTGTATCCGGAATCCAGTATTTATCAAAATATTTTAATTGTATGTATTATACATACTTAGTATATTTGTTTCCTTCATGTGGTTATTTTATTATTCGAACTTTTATTATTATAGATGATGCATTTCTGCGGACTTCATTTTAAAAGTAGCTTTCTATACTCAGTCCATTTGTGCATTTAATTCATTAAAGTAATCAGAATTATTTACCATTTTTTGAGCTATTTATTTACTTTAAATGAAGCAGAGAAATAAGATTATTTGTAATTTGAATTGATTTAAAAAATTATTTAATTTTTCTTAATACAAATGTCAATTTCAGATATTTCAGTCGCATCCTAAATAATGTTGGTTTAATTTTTAATTATGAAATTTTAAAATAATATTTTGATGCAAATATCTAACTGAGATCTTGTACAACCCTAACCTGTAAAAGTTATAGATTAAGCATGGCTAAGCTGTTCGTTTACATAACTTTGACGATTTATGATATCTTTATGATTTATGTACATTGGCGGTAATGTCTAACAGAAATTATTAACAATACCACAATACAGTGACGTAACTGATTATCCTCATTTATAACTGCACATAATATACAATAACTTAGAAGACTGATTTACAACAATGCATATAACATTGTGATATATTTAATTGTAAATAAATATTATAACTATCAACATTTTATAGTAAAAACTGTGCTACTCATTTTATAGTACTGGAAATTCTGAAATTCAGTTTTTTTCTACTTACGATTTCAATTATCAATTTCTCACTACTTTAGTCCTGATTTGTTTCAAATTGATATTAATAATTATAATTTTATTCGTGTGCGAATTAAATTATGTCACTCACAGTTAGGCTCTTTAAAGCACAGTTAAAAAAAGCTCAGTGACTCATTTTTTATTTATTTTTTCTGTTCTGTTCTTCTCTTTCAGCCCATGAAAAATGTACTATATCATAATTAACAACACGTTTTTGCAATGTGACTTAATAAAATATCTACGGGAGTTATTCTTAGCAGCGCAAAATTGTTGAAATTCCCTGATATTCATCTTTAGCGTTTATTTGAATGGTGTAATATACTTCGTTTAAAATCTTATTATCATTATAATGAGCAACGATGTTTGAAAACGCACAATATAAGTGGCGTATACGTTTATCGATTGCGAAACGAGTAAATAATCTGATACAAAATTTATCAACAAGCATTAAATTTGATTCGGTACACGTGTTGATATATCGAACTGTTTATACTTACACCCTGTATATTGTGCATTACAAACGAATAAATTATTTAAAACATTAAGTACGTGCAAAAGTTGCTGGAATTAACAGCTAATTCGATTGTATAAGTTTTCAGAGATGGACAAAAAAGGATTTCGCTTCTTGAATGTAGCGCGAGTGCTTTGTTTAGCTCTTCATAGAGAAGTTTTATTTGATAGTTATTGCATTGTTTACTTGTAGTAAATAGGAAAAAAATTCAACAACGCCCATCCCTGATAATTAACAATAATACGCAGCCTTATTTTAATGCAAAAATTTTCCTTTGTCGAGAAAACTGGCTCGGTAATTAATCATCCTAATTGTAATGTTTAACACTTGTACAGAAAAAAAGCGAATATAAATCTACAGTTGATGTTTATGAAAATGTTTACAAATTTAATACATTGTTCAAAGTTAACATATTTTATTAACAAATTGAATTTATTAAAGTTTCATCGTGTTCTTTCTGAAAATCATTTTCGAACAATTATTACAGATGAATTATTTATTTTAGAAATATCTTAATAGATAAAATTTTTTGAATTATATGAATTACAATTAGTATCATAGAATTAACGGTCCACATTTCTTCGAATTTTAGGAGGCAAAATTCGTTTCTCGTGAGTCATTCCGAGACTGTACTTTTTGTAATCGAACTTCTTATTCAAACTCGATTTGACATCGATTTCTTGTTAATTTTGTATGTGTCACAATACTGGATCGAATGAACTAAACTATCCGACACTAGCATTTATCTACTTTGAAAATTTTTTCACTTTTAAAAAAGGTCAATCACTTTCCATAATTGTATGTCCTTTGTTGGGAGTTTCCTTTAAATCTGATTCGTCAACATAGTTGTTTTTTAAGTTCTTTTCCTCCAATGATTTAACGCACTAAAAATGAGATATTAAAAGTAAGCTAATTAAAAAATGCATTATATTATTTAAAAACATCTTGAATAAACTCACATCTTCAATACGTATTCTTGGAGACATTATTTGTTCAGGAAAATGCCAAGGTTTGTAATTTGGATTGTTAAGAATTTTCCAGGTTGGATAACCAACAGACGCTTTATGCAACTTTTTTACAAGCTACGAAGTTTAGGTTAGTAATATTGAAATTATACGTACAAAAATGTTTATAGAAAACTGTAATCATAGTGCAAATTTACCTTTGGAGCAAATATTTGTGTAACTTTATTAACAAGCCACACTGGAAGTTTTCCATGCGGATCTGTATGAGACACGTAACCCAACTCGGAGCCATCTCCATTCCGAGAAGGCCTTACTATATAACCTGCAAGAAAAAACGTGTTATTTTTATCAAACATTGTACACTTCTATTCATATTCTATTTATTTCATTCACCTGTTAGATAAGAAGTAGCTCTAACATAATGTTTTTTTGGCGGATAATCTTTATGATAGACGGAATGATTGAGGATTAACTGCTCTAAGCCAGTATCAAGCCATGATCTTTGTAATACAAAATCTCGGTTTTTCAACGGTGCTGGACAGGTCACTTAAAAATTCATAAATAAAATTATGATCATTTTCAAAATAGTTTCGGTACATTTCAGTCCCACATTTTATATAAATTTAATATTCATTTTTGTTTAATTATTGTATTTAATTAATTATTTCAGTATTATTTATTTTCAAATAATAAATTATGATTAGTTTAACAATATTTTTTACAAATATTTATTTGTAAAATAATTTAACATTTCGTTAAACTTGACTTTATAATGTAATCAATACGGATAATGTATTGAACATTACTTAGTTCCGTAGTTTTTATAATGGAAATAAATTATTCATCATGTAACGTCAAGTTTTTCTTCATTTTAAGCGTATAAAGGGTGCTGTGTAATAATTACATAATATAATCAAGACAATATATAAACTCACTAGAGTAATATCCAATATCGTTATTAGGGTTAAAAAAGCCTATATCTTTAGACTCGAGCATATGTGTATCCCAAACTTTACGATAATCAGGATCGTGTAAGACATCGTACAATGTTTCAGGATTTACATCGGGAAATCTGGTTCTGATCTAAAAATAAATGTTTTACAATTATTTGTCGTTCTGATTGATGTAGTTAAAATAATAAAACTTAAATTTTTGTTTCAATTATAAGTACGAAATAACTAAAAAAATAACGCCCCTTTCATTACTATGAATTAATACTGTATATACATATGTATAAATTACATATTTAAAAAATTATAAACGTATGTGAATTAATATTTGAAAATATTGCTTTTAAATTTAATAAAGCGATTTAAGAAAAAATATAGAACTTCAATGACAACTTCATTACTGCTGGTTTTAGCAGATATCACCAGCAAATTATAAAAAGAATGTAGAAAGATATCAACTTTACAATACCATTTTTATTATTATATTGTCGATATATTATAATGTATTCTGTATTATAAAATACATAAGACTTGCATTATGGATACTCATGTATATTGCATGTTTAGCAATAATTAGATCATAGTTTTTATTAAATTTAAAATCCTATCACAGTATTAATAAAAACATAGCACTGATATACAAGCTGACTGATCAGGCGTTTTATCACATAGTTTTTATAATAATTATTTTCTTTAATTAGAATTTAAAAATTGTAAAGAATATATTTTTAAATAATAACTTCTTCGCACTTTTATAGATAAATTTGTAAAAAAAAGAATAAAATAAATAATATAAAAGTAAAGGGACGAAAATATGCACGATGCTAACAAAATTTCAAATTAATAACTAAAGAATTATTTTTGATAAAATTAGTAAAGCGCATATCTACATAATGAAAAGAATGATATAAAAGAACAGTGTCAGGAACAATAAATATAATTAAACATAAAAATGAAATAATTGTTGGAATAGTGACGACTTTAAATTTAATATATTGAGGACGGTCGATAGAAAATAGTTTTATGTAACTTATAAAATATCATTAAAATGTGTGTTTTTTAAACATTTTAATTAAATAATTCTAAAGTATTTCTTAGTTAATTATAATGACTATGCAGTCGATGTAACAATAGTCATCAGTTTTGTTAGAAGATCAAAATATATTTGCCATTAGAGTATAAAATTTTCTATATTTGATGAATGTACTAGAGATACCGAATATGTAACCGAACGGGAATTTGTAACCGATTTATGTTTTTTCATTCCCTAAAATCGTAGGAGTTGTACTTTATTACATAAAATACAATCATTCTTGTTGCCAAATATAATTCAACATGAATACAGTTTGTAGCTACTGATTAAAATTAATTCATATTTCGTTTTACTTGTAATTTAGAATGAAATGGTTGTAATTTTCATTTAAATAATATATTTTTAATAAAATATTAACGATATAATTTATTGCATCTAATCATAAGTCTGTGTTAAAATCATTAATTATGTAAGTTGTTCAATAATACAATTTTTGTTTTTCATAACTGATGCTGTTTTTCAATAAAAGTAAATATTTTGTCAACAATGAAAATATTATGTGTGTATTTAAAAAATTATGTTTTATTTCGACTTTTTTTCTCGTGTATCCTTAATGGTACAAATTACTATTTGAAGTTGGTGTTTAGGAAATTTGCCATGTACATATTAGATTGTTAGGTATTTCGACTACAGCTATATATACACATAAGAGGGAACTATTAAAAATAAAAATATATGTTACTACATATTGCATTACTGTAGGAAATTAATTAATATAAATAGAATTACAAGAATAATGTTTGTTTACATTCTTGCATTATTTCTAATTAAAATTAAAATTTTCAAAAATCAATACTGAAGTTTAGCTGGCAAGGCACTACAGATTAAACCAGATTATACTAGTCAATAATTTATTGCTTTGATACAACGAACCAATGATATTTATGTAATATCAAAAAGTGATTATGTATAATATATTGACAGATTCTCGGGTTCAAATGTGATGATACTTCAAGAAAACAAGGATTCGATGGTCTTACTTTACAAGGCGATAAAGACACTGTGAACGCAAGTCAAACAGTTAACGCGAATTAACTGTTTATGACTCCATCACAAATTCAATCAAATCAGTGATATTCATTTAATATTAGAGACCAATAACTTAATTTCGTGATATATTCAAAAATCTAAGCTCCTAAATAACATAGGAATATCACTGATTTCATCGTTCCTTATTGTGCCAAAATAATAAGTGATTTACTTATATAATTTCATTAAGTCTCTAATGTCTATGATCTTTTGCAAATTTAAACTATTTGAAATTAAAACTATTTAATATTACAACATAACATAAATTAATATTTTGCATTGTTGAACGAACATTAGTGATGCAATTACACTTAATTGTACTGCAGTTCTAAACTGTTGATTCGTGTAATCCCACCGGATCTTTAGAGTCTTGACAGGTAGCACATTTCAGTCATACGTGTAATCAGTTTGTTGAATAAGTACAAGATATTTGAACATTTTAAAACAGAAATTAATTGTTAGTTTAAAAAATTATTTAAATAACTGTTATTACTGTTATTGGGAAAACTGGTTAACACAAAAAATTAACCATTTAAATAGTTAATATTATCAGCTGTTTTTTTAACATCAAAATATATTCTGACTACTAAAACTATTTATGTCTGTTATAATTAGATTGTTTTTAATAACGGTAACTTACTATATGTTTAAATAACTATCGAGAAATTATTTTCAGTAACGAAATACTTTAATCAAGGAAAGTGATAGTTTTGTTTAAGCAATATACCTTTAATTTCTAAAGTTTTCGATTGATCAACACAAAATGCAAAGTTAATACAGAAGTGAAATGGAAAAATAATTTAGGAGTCTAACTGAAAAAGTATTATTTATATTTTATTACATTCGAATATTTAATATTTAAAAAATAATTGTAAACAAATTACGAACACAGTTTGCAAATATTTTACTCTACCACGAAATGTTTAACATAGTAGAATTAGTCAAAATTTATGTAGGGTAAAAATTATTAGTATAAAATATCTACATTAACAAAATTATTGTTGTGTGAGTTATTTATGAATTCGAATAAAATTTGAAATACAAATAATTTTAAAAATAGTGGAATATTACCCTTGTACCTAAATTTATACTGATTTATTTACTAAATATGTGCCACGTATGTTTGATTAAAGCTTTAACAGAAGGATCTATTAGTTTTTAACATCTTTGTTTTTATTTACATATTTTGCATCCCTTACATCTGATAATACTTCTACATCGATTTAGTCATACTTAAATTATTACATAACTTACAGTAACTTTTATTTTGCAGCATAGTCTGAAAAACATATAGAATTTAAGATTAAACGCGTTTTTCTCCAAACCATGTTAATGAAATCTGTTCATGTAATATATTTTAATATTCCATCATCGAAAATGAATTTTATTTCAATAAAATGAAAAGCAATACTTTTCGTCGGAAAATGAACTTCAAATTACCAATAAATATTGAAAAGTAAAAATGAAAAATAATTTAACACCAAAAATACAGACTAAACAATTATTTACAAAAATATATAATTATTACAATTTGTCCAACGCTTTGAATTATTTTAATTCATTCTCTACAGAAATGAAAGATATAAATAAAGTGAAGACGTTGAAACTATAATAATTACATAACATATTTGTAAATAATTGTTTAGTTTGTATTTTTGTGGTTAAATTATCTTCCATATTTATTACACAGATGTTAATTATTTTTTGTATTCAAAAATAAATATTTTTAAGTAAGCAAAAAACTTGAAAAAGTTGGATTTCAATTTTCAGTGCAACTACAGTTTTTTTATTTTTTAATTACTTCATTCTCCAACAAATTTATTAATCTTTCAAACAAAATAACACTATAGATATTTTTTTTATTTAATGGCAGAAATTCTGTGTGCTGTATATAAATAAATTCGGAGTAAAAAAAAGTTGTTTTTTTTTTTGTTATTTCAAGTATTAATAAAAACAACGCGTTAAAAAGATAAGAAGTCATATTTTTTTGTTTAACGAAAAAAAATTATTACAAAATGTTATTTTTCAGAAAAATATAACAGATTATACATATTAATATTTTTTTAATCTATAAAAATTGTATATAATATTAATTTTATTAAACAATGCAAATATCAACACTCTGTTTATAATATTTTGTTTTATTTTCAGTATTAACACATATCATTTCCTATGAAAACTACTTTAATTTAAATTTATATATTAACTATTAATACTACATACAACATTACACAGTAAACTTACTTTAACCATTCGAAAACTGATACCAGGAACGGATTTCGTCCACACTGATAAGTCCGGTTTATTATAATCAAGCCTCCATTCGTTGTTGTCATCATACAACTGTTTTAGTTTTTCAAAATCTTTATCCTCTGCTATTTTAACTGCTCCAACCTCCATTATAGAATTCTGCAATAAACAAAATTTACTTATTATAATTATCCTTAAATTAAATTCAAAAGTGCTATTACCAATTTACTTCGACTATAAATCTTAATAAATTATTCGATTACTTTTTATCATGCATTATATAGATTATAAATACATTATAATACATTATATATATTATATATATTATTCTTGTTTTTATGTAAAATAATATTTATACAATGTAAATGTTGTTTATTAGCATAAACATGTCATTTTATTTAATGTTATCATTTAGATCATCTTGTAACTCGTTTTATAACAGTTTATTTTCTTCATTTTTGATAAAAAACTATTCTGGTGTGTGTGTGTGTGTGTGTGTGTGTGTGTGTGTGTGTGTGTGTGTTTACACAAAACTTTGCAATAGAAACTATTATTGATTTTTCATTGCTCTGTATGTTTTCAGGTATTAATATCATATTCAACTACTTTATTTATAAAATTTTAATTTTCTCTTCACACGCAAACTTTGTATTTATATTTTAATTTAAAAGTCAAATTATTGTATTTAAATATGTTACTATGTTGTACTTTTGTTGTACTAGTTACATTCTATACACTGTTGACGAAATTAAATAATTAAAGATAACATAATAAACATATGTTAATTATTAATTTAAAAAATGTTTCGAGTGAATAATCTACCTTCAATTAGTGTCAAATAAAATTAGTTTAGATGAACATGTAGATAGTTAATGACCAATATATACATGTGATTTTTATATATTAAAACTGTTAAAAAAATATAAGATTATTAATTGATATGAAATTTAACTACAAAATAAAGTTCAACATTAAATTATAATGTTTAATAATTATTATTTTGAACATTTGAACTTTTGAATTTAAAGTAATTATAATAATAATAATAATAATATATTATTAATTTCATTTATATACCTTTCTAATTCTTCATAGAACAATTCTTTAATTCCATATTTTCGTGTTATACAATTATTTTTTATGTTTAAATGTGTAGGTTTGGATATGTAATGACATTTTTGTTGTTTATTGATATTGTAATTTTTTATATGGTTTCCTATGTTGCATTCTACTTTATCTCCTATGTCAAATCGTAACGTCGTTTTCAAGTAATTTTCTACATCATCTTCTATTTCATATCTCACATCAATATATTTAATTTTAATTGGAAATACTTTTAAATAAATTATTTAAATATTTCATAATTGATAACCACGTTTTTAATTATAGTGCAAAATAGCGTTTAATAATATATAAATGTTATTTTATTAAGATTAAAATCAGATTAATTTAAATGAGTGAGTGTACCAGCGTGACATCAAGTCTGTAATTTTCATTTTTAAGTCAGATATTTCGATACATCATAAATGACTAAATATATTAATAATCTAGGTTTAATTACATATATAATCTAAAATAAATTTGTAAAACTGGTATCTGCGAAAAATGATCCCTTCATAGTTATTTAATCGAAAAAATTTCTTACACTATCTTTTTAAGTTATGTAATTGTTTAGTATATGAATTGTATAAAATTACAGTTGGAAATACGAGCTATTTAAATAATTATGATATTAGCTTTATATCAATACTGCAACTTCAATCTTAATATGGATATTAATTTGAATGAAACATATATATACAGAAAGTGGATCAAATATATTGCTATTGATTAAAACTTTTTTAATTGTAATGCAAAATTAGCGCATAAATTGATCATTATTTTAACATTCTAGAGGATGCTTAACATGAAGTTAATACCTCCACTGGTGATTGATATTTGAATACTTTATTTTTAAGTGCAACATTTTCGTGCAAAATTAACATATAATTATGGTATAATCCATTTTCATTTTCTTAATTATCGGGATATAACTTTGGCGACATAGTTTCCGCATTTAGTCAAAGCTGCGATTAACAAAATATTGATAATTAGTATTTTTTAATGATCACAAAATATATTATTTTATGTTTTGAATCTTATAAAGATGTCTTTTTTATGAATAATAATAGTATTTATGTCTAAAGTGTATAAAAAGTTCGGATACAGTCAAATATCTCGAGAAGTACACATAGAACAAAACGATAAATAAATACGTGTACGATAGTTTTAATAAATCTAAATAAGAGAAAGGCTAAAAAATCTAAAACTCACGATTTCTCTCTCCATCTAATGGAGAACCCTGATTTTAATTTGATTAAATCATAATTCGAAAAAAATCATTCGTATATATATTCGACATATTTTTTGACGTAGAATGCAAATCTGCAATGCGAATGGAGGTGTTTTGAAATCTTATTTAAGGTTTCAAATTTTGCTACTCCTCAACTCCAAGTGTTAAGATTAGGGGGTAGTTTAGCTTAATGAATAGCTTTTTTAAAAGTAGTACTTTTATTTTATATATATTTCTCACGATTTTTTACCACATTCAGACGTTTTACACTCCCTGTACAAAAAGTTTTATTTCTTTTAAATATAATTTTTCTTATTAAAATGGGATTACCGTTGACTCAAACTAGTCAGATTTTATTAAAATTAATATGGTTTATTCGTCCAGCAATGTTAAAATTGATTTAAATTGTATAAAGATGAATTAAAACATTTACTTCTAAACTTACCAAAAATTAACTTTTGTTCTTTTAAAGGAAACATTCGGCAGTTTATTAATTTTTTTTATAATAAATAAACTGAGTCAGATAAAACTCTAAA
>JABFOX010002659.1:0-11174 GCA_022817665.1 Axea sp. ZL-2020 | reverse complement strand
AAGTAGCTACGAGTGTACCATATGCAATTCATCAGAAACATACACAATTTTTAATTGTATTTTATAAGTTGAAGTTTGTTATAAATATCCAAGCATTTAAATATCAATGATGCCAGTTTTAAAACATATTCAAACTTCTTATTTCTTGCACCAATAATAACGATGATTAAGAAATTAAAATGTTTAAAAGTTGTTTTATAATGTGTAATTGAAAAATACAACGATCCGCAATATAAAAATTCAAAATAAAATTAATCAATTATAAGTACATTGATTTTTGATATAAATGTTTATGCAGTCAAATGTTCGTGTAAATTATGTGTATTCACAATGTAAAAATTATACATTCGTAGTGTTTGTCATATATATATATACACACATTTCGAGTAAATCAAGAATACAGCCAGTTATTAGTGCAACTGCACAGAAAAGAATCATTATATATTCGAAGTTTAGATTCGTATTAAAACAATTACTACATATGTTTAAACTAGAGTAAATTACAATCACTTTAATTTGAATGATTAAAAATGTTAAATTTTCGTTAATAAATTTTACATCAAAAAATGCGATATCCTTAAATTACAAGACATGTTGCAATTTTTAAATTTGCTTTATTTCTAAGAAGAATTTTCAATTTTTATTTTTACAACAAAATATTTCAAAGAAATTTTCAAAATTTGAAGCAAAGGAATTATCTTATTTCTGTTATGTAAATGCATAACACATCCAAATAAAAATTAATTAATTAAAAATCAGAAAGACAAAGTTAAAACTAGTGAAAAAGTATTAAATAATTTTTGATAAAAGATTCTCACTATTAACAAGAATTCGCTAAAAGTGTAATAAAATAGACCAAATTGTGTGATAATTTTCTCTTAAGCTTATTTTTGTCGTTTCATCGCTGTCTAATTTGTTAATATTATTTTCAAAATTTAAAATGTGATTTATATTATAATTTTTCTGTGCATATATTTATAGGGAAAAAATTTACTTTTCAAGATTAATGGTAAAAACTGCACAAAATCATTCCTTGAATTAAAGGACACTTTACAATTTCAATCAGTATGGTTTGCTTTCATTGAGTCGTAATTTTTCCATATTCTTTTTGAATCGAAATTATCAAACAGATCCTTAAATATCGAAGAAGAAATTAATTTTTATGTATTTATGTGCATGCTCAATTATTTTTTTAACAAACGTACATATAACCTTTAGAATTTGTAATTTCAAAAATATATAACTTCACTCATTCAACATGTGTAAAGATACTGAATTTATTAGTTAATTCGTATGCAAACTACAATTCGAATATTCTTACCACTGTTATATATAAACTAGCTAGTTTACGTATAAATATATAGAATGCATAATACTCAGTACTAATATTCAATATACAACACTACAATAATTTATGAATTCACTTTTATCGTATATACTTATTACAAATGTAACACTTTGATTACAAATTCAATGAAAACAAATTTAATAAAGATAGCGAACACTGCTGTAATAGTTTAATAATCTTCTTTTTAAAAAGTTGTACACTTTAGAGTTATAAAAATACATTTCTGTGCTATTTACTCTTTAAATTAGGTTGAATAGAAGAAGAAGCTTATACAGAAAAGCAGAATTTATTGCAAATTAATAATTGTCATTCCAGAATTATAGCCTTCATTATAAATATAATAAATCCAATTTGTCATTATTATAAACAATATTTTCAACACTCTTCAAATTCTTCCGTAAGACTTTTTCTGAAATAAAAGCTGTTTCATTTTAAAATGAAATCGAACAAAACTGTGTTAAAATATAAAGCATTAATGAAAAATTAACAGACTAAAATGAACACTATCCAGTGCACTTGATTCAAGTTCCAAAAAAAGTAGAACATTTTATATAACTTTAATGTCAAATACTTTGTGGAAGTAAAAAAATACTTTGTCCATATGATTAAATTCGACTTTATAAATACATTGATTCATCTTTCAATGTTTCGCAAAAGCAGTTCGTACTTTGCATTAAATTTCTTATAAAGATTTCATTAAATAACAAGCAACCATAAATATTTCTACGTATAATTCTTCTTCACGTGCAATTTACCGAATCTTATCCAATGAAATCCAATTTACTCAAAATAATTAACGCAATAAAAGATTCTAAACGTGCCATACCGGTACTCGGCGCCAACTCTCAAACCGATTCCTAGCATCGCAGAATGCAAAATGCAGAATAACAAATAAACAAATAAATAAGCAAACATGAAGTGTGCCTCTCTCCTTTTCTCTACATAATGCCCGTGCGTTTTTCATAGAAGTCATGGAACGCAACTCGGGTGCGTTATCGAATGGCGCAGTGAAATGAGAAACTAATTGTGGAATCGAGTGTGACGGCGTTCTATGAAATCGCTTACCGAATGACGACTGACTGCCGTCTCTTTTGCGAGGTTCCATTCCGGAGATCTTGCTTTTGCCCTTTCTCTGCGAGCGATCGTCCATCGCCCACGTATTTTCGCACCGATTCAATCGGTTCGCTTTTTGTCATATGCACACGCACATATTTACACAAATATTTCTATTCGCGCGATAACGCAAGGTGTTTTTCTACAGTCGTATTTCTTTTCGAAGACGATTTTCCGTATCAAAATTTACATACATGACGCATATGGCGAACGTATTTATTGCACAATCAGTGCACATTTGCTGTATTTATACAATCATGCATATATTGCATATGAGCCACGGTAGAAATGTTTGTGTTGCATTTGCAACAAAGCAAATACGTACAATAAAGAAAAGCAAGTGCTTTTCGTATTCATTTACATTATTTTGTAATTTTAATATGGGAAAAATGTTCAAATGTATTGCTTACACATGGTATAGTTACTTTTCAAGGGCTCATGTGGACCATGTTGCTTTTTACATAATCCATGTCAGTCACGAAGTACGCGTAGTGGAATTTTAAATTTGATGTTTCATTTCATTTCAATAACGCTTAATTTTAAACTAAACCTTAATGATGGCACATTGATTTTGACTTAAATCGATTCAGGTTTTGTGAATTTAGAGATTGAAGATTTTATGATGCTTATATGTATCTTAAATCAAGTTTCGAACTAATTAACCACATGATTATATATAATTGGCTGCACTGAAATGGCAACAACCGGCATTTTCACCAAATGTTAATTGTTATTTTAAAAACTCGTGACCATTTTATAGTTCGCATCTTTAATACCTAATTCTTTCAAAGTTCATCGACATTCTATAAAAGATCAAAGTCACAGATCATTAAAAGATATTCATTAGTGATGATCACTGATAATTAAATTATAAGAAACTGTTCATGAAAAATAATTTAATCAGTTATTATTAAACATAATTACTCGTTAGTATGGAAAAATACGTACAAATTGATCAGTCGAGCAATTTTTTTAAACCACTTCAAATTTCTGCGTTAATTTTTCTTTTAATAACAAATAAGCATACGCATTTTTAAATTAAAGTAGCTTCGTTTCGTTAATAATGTGCACCATTATGCCAATTTTCATTGTTTATGAATCGTTCGAAAACATATAAAGTTTGGCTATAAATTCAAATAAGCATTTATGTGTTCGTTTTGAAAATAATATTCAAATAAAATGCGAACGCTGACGAATAAAATTATTTCTATAAGGACTCGTATTTTTATTCTACCACACGTTTTATTATTTCTGCATGAATCTGTATTTGGCTTTACAGGCAAACTTTATGTTGTCAAATGAATGGTAAACAATAATAAATTTATGTTAAACAACAAGAGGACGAATTGTTTTCATGCCCTGGTGTGTGTTTGTCAAGCATTTTATTTACCTGAATACAGAGGCTCGTGTCTATATTAAATAGTACATTCAGTTTGTATAAAAATTTTGACGACAGAACAGCTTTTAAAACTACGTGTCAACTTTTGAAAGAAATCCGTATAACAGACTTAAACGTCCGAATATAAAAAAGTTGATTAAAAGTATAAAACTCATTCAATGGGATTTCGTTTGCGCTTAATTTTTGTTCTTAAACTTAATTATTAGATATTTAATAACTATGTAATTCTCATGTAACAATTATTTTCACTAATTTATTATCTTTGATAAATTGTTACATTATTTATATTTCATCTTTTGTACATTTCATAATTAATCATTTGCATCGCGTTGAAATTGTGTACGAGAGTCGGTACAAAATTCAGTCTGAACAAAAGTTAACCTTAAAGAATCTCGTGAATGAGCATAAGATTGTGCGTAATAAGTTTTTCTGCGGTTGCAGGAAAAAAAGAGATGAAAAAAGTAGTAGCCAGGTGTCCCGGTGTGGAGCTCGAATGATGCCAGTGTCATTCGCTTATACTGATGCAAATATGCGAATACGATCGATATTCATCGTGGTTCGCGTCAAGCTTGGTCGCGCGAGATAAAACCCGATGCCTCGAATGGAAAAGAAGTCGTTGGCGTATTCCTGGCGTTGGGTATCGGTCCGCGCCAAGTGGGCGGGGTGGTTTCGACCTATAAGGAATATAATGCGAGTACGCCTCCACATACTGGTATTCCACGCATATAAAATCGCCGACGTTACCTATGAATCGCGGTCGTTAGGAAATTTTACAAGGTGTTGCAAGTGGTGTTATCGAGAAACACGTTTGGTGCCCACTGTGTGTTCGCTGCCGTACAAAGGTCACCGTTTTCGCACTCGCTAAGAAGCGCGCTGAACAAACGCGTGCACCAAAATAACCGGCCAAAATCACCGGCACCAGCTTTCGGTCTGCGAGCACTCGGGATCTGGGTGATCGTTGACTCCGAATTTTAATATCGAACAAATTGCTAATTCATTTTAATGAGATGCTAATTTATTTTGAGTAGCTCGGACTTCGCTGTATTCTGCGGAATTTTTATATTGGTCTCTTTGTTGGGCTGACGCTGGAAAATCGTTTCTGAAAAAATGTGTTAACAGTTACATTGTACGTTGCAGGATAAGCCGTTAAATTTTTATAATTCCAGCGTGTAAATTTATCATACTTTTATATTTTTTTATTTCTATAAATATTTATTATGGACAAAATTACTGAGTAAAAATGGTTGATATTAATTAGAAATGTTTTGAGTTCGTTTGTTATTTACATTTAAAAGTTAATAAAACGTGTGCTGATACAATGAATAAATTTATTTAGAAAAAATCTCATATTTATGAAGAAAACTTCTCTACTGAAAATATTAAAGTGGTAATAAAACGTGAACTTAAAGATATTAAAGTTGCCCTTATACGTCTGGTATATACTCTTATCTTTATAGCTGTCAATAGATAGCTAGTTTAAGAAAATAACAGATATAGTTAGTAATTGAAGCGAGTTCTCTTTAGGTGTTATTTGAAATATTCATTAGTCTGTTTCATATAATACCGATTTAAGGATTAAAGGAGTCATTCGAAATATGATATTTGAAGTACAAGAACTTTATACATGAAAATTTATTTGTGTGCAAAATTATTTCCACTGCACATTATTAATTATACTGTTAAATGATAAAATTCATTAATAATATCGGTAAAATAAATTATTCTTTGAGTTTTAATAAAACGTTTAAGAAACATACATGACTGATAATTGTTCTTAAAGTGTCTTAAACAACTTTTTTCTAACAATTCACAAAAATTACGTACGAATATTTATTCAAAGTTCACATAATTTTAACACGAACGAACAATTCTGATATTTTAACAAGTTTAAAACTATTTGTCAAGTATCGTTTTATGTTTGGAGTCAATTCTGTAAAAAATAACTTATATATGCTTGTGAAACGGATAATAAATTGAAACTTTACATTTGTTGCATTTATTACACAACAGAAATTTTTTTATGCTTGAATGTACTTGTTGTTTAGTACAATTAAAATGCTTTATTATTTTATCAATTTCATAAAAATCAAATTTAAAATTTTAATTATTCTATTATAATATATCAATAAGTCTTATGAAAAAATCTAAACGCAATTATATTAAAGAAATATGAAATTGTAACATGAAGATTTCAAAGTCGTGTATATAATTATATACATATTGTATAAAAGCATTAAATTCGTATTAATAGATATATTCTGATCTCAAAGCAACATATAAATAATTTCAATTGATACATGAATGTTTTTTTTTAAATACGACTAACTTTGAATTGTTACTAACATTAGTTAATCAGATTCTTGTAAATTTGATTTATTTCAAAAAAATGTTGCATAAATTAAACGCATAAAATTATTTTCTACATCACCATACACTTGCTAAATCTATTCAACGAAGTGTAATTAATTAACATAAATATATTTAGTTATTTAACATTTATTTCATCGCCTACAATAGCAAACGTTAACATCATTTCCACGCCACCACCATTTCATTAAAAATAATGCATCGTAATATCCAATAGTGTTCTTAAAATAATGCCTCATAATCCTTCATATTTGCTTCTATTCCTCAACAAATCTAATTATATTAATTACTCATAACGCTGTAAAAATATGACATTAATCAATATCTAATTTTTTAAACACTCCTTCGACACCAAAAAGATCCTGAGCACTTTTGGCCTTTCCTGGACGAAGTGATTCATTAACTTTTGCATTGGCGTCTTCTTGCTGGAACCAAACTCGATTCTCTTCCAGCTTTTTAATTTCTGCTTCATGGAGCTCCATTATGGGACCAGCTGCGCCGCCCATTTCGTTCGGCAAAGCTTCTCGTGGAATAAATTTGGCTAAGCCATTTACGTCTGTATGAACGTGCAACTATAATGAAAACAACTTGATTAAAACTTTATTACAATATCTTTACATGATAATTATTATGATATAATGTATCAATAAATAAATATTTTACAATATATATAATTTAATATGAAGAACAGATTAATAATGAAACAAACTTAAAAAAAAACAGATGTAAAATTTTGAATTAATAATTTTATAATATTACCATGTTCACTAATTCTTTTTTCATGAAAGGTTTCATCATGCTTATAATAATATCCACGGCAGGTACGGAATTAGTAAAGTGCAGTCCTTTTAATCTCACCGGTAGTGCATCTTGCAAATAAAACAGATATTTCTTTATTCCATTTGGACTGAGCCGAGCAGCGTGCGCTAAACTGACGCCCTGAAAATCCATCACGATTATGTGACCATTTATGCAGCCCTGAGAATACATCCATAGATCCAAAACCATATTGAACAATTTCATAGCATCGGTGAAAACGTAATGCGATGGTTCATAATCGAGTAATCTCGAAACTATAACCTGGTACCCTTCTTTATTAGCTTTTTTCAATGGCATAGTAAACCTGAAAAAGTTACGCGAAAAATATTCTAATTCTTAATAATTCATTGCAACTTATGTAAGCAAATTCTTTAAAAATAATTAAAAATGTTATTTTTACAAAATTGACAAAATCAAGCATACAACGTTTATTTTGTATGCTTAATTTTCTCTTTATTGACATTTTAATAAAATATTTTTTATTATTTTTATAAAAATATTCTGTTAGATTCAACTAGTTTTATAATTAGATTCTATTCACATTCTGTATTAGCACCCTTAAATTTAATCTAATTATATTTGATTGAATTAAATTGCTTTTCAATAACTTATTAATTACATTCGATTTAACTATATTAAAATTGAATTGTAATTATGTCGCATTAAAACTTGATTTTATTATCCTTTATTTTTATCGTTAAATCATATACTTTATTGCTTTATATCGAACGTAAATATAGAGAGCTTAAGATTGATCAATTTTAATGATAACGTTAAACATTACTTTTTAATATTAAAGATTACTGAAGTATTAATTTTAATGAATAAAGCGAGTGCTTGTATGTACACTTTTGTAAACGAACTGAAATTCAATAATCAATAATTTTGTTTAGGAAATTGAATAATTACTGTTTTTGATATTAAAAATAAATAAGTCAACATATTTGTTATTTAAAAATAGATTTCCATACTTTCTAATTTGTTAAATACATGTCTGCATTTTTAACGAAGTTGAATATAAAGACTACTGAAAATTGTAACATTTATTACTTCTGTATATAAATGCACTATACTTACACTGTTTTCATTTGAAGTCTCAATTCTTTCGACCCAATCGGATCTCTGTTGCAAAAAAATTCTGGCACATGTGTTCTACAAGTGTAGAAAGTGTCAATTGTGTATTTGGTTGGTTCAATTCGATAATAATTACTGTGCAAGAACAAAGCCAATTCGCTGTCCGAAATCTTTGGTAGATGAGGCTGTTTCGCGCACCATTGCCTTAATATCTCGATATCAGATTCCTTTAATTCTGGATGTCTTTTCAACTCTTCCTCGAATGGGACATTTTCTATCATCGGCATGGTGTTTGATTTTCGCAAATCTAAGTGTAATAAATACGTTTTTTAAAAATAACAAATAGCACGATGGAAATGTCTAAAACTTTTTCAAATATTTCAAAACATGTCTCGTATAAGTTAAAAAATCAATTGTTGAATATTTCTGAAACTTTTGTAGACTAACTATAATTTGGAATATATTAAAATATTTTTTTAAGCTTTTAAGACAATATAGAAAGCAACACGATTTAAGTAAAAATAAAATCTACTTTAATTAGAGTTTTGTTAAATTTGTATCGGTTTTAATAGTTTTTCTTTCTTTATTACCTACAAAACTGCAATTTTAGTTGTATCATAAACATAATTGTTGTTACCGATAGTTTCTCTTATCTTCCTACAAGTTAGCTTAATTTATTACTATCAAAAAAGAAAAAAACACTTTAATTTTATTTGTAACCATTTACCTTGCTTATAATAAGTACCACCCATTTCACAGTCCAGTTTAACATACTTTTAAGTTCATAATTTCATTCTAATAAGCCCTTTAAAAAGTATCAAATATACAAAGTTTGACTTGTAGAGTCTTTGCAGGCAAATTGTTCTTGTTCCGAATCGCATGATAAAATACATTTAAAAATCATTATACAGTTACAGAATAATAAACGAATATACGATGCTATATGATGTTATATAAATATCAGTTGCAAAATAAAAAAGCATTTAACTCTATTTATTTATTGATTAATTGGAAGAACTTGGGAATTTTTTTACAAATTTGCATTACGCATTGTAATAAAAATAATTTACATTGATTAAAAAGATCTGAGACTGATAATTATTATAATATAACCTACATAGTATATTTATCTCCGTGCAAAAGAACGTTCAACTTATAATTAATTTCAGACAAGAAGAAAAACACGCAAATGCATGTCAAGTGATGTAATATTTTAATACATAAACCTGCATTACTTAAGTAACCAATATCTGCGAAGGTCGGTATGAAACCGCGGTTTGGGATTTTACGCTTAATCTATCAGTAGTGAAAGTAGTTGTTTCATATTACGCTTTACAACAAATGACGGTTCCGGTCTTATTTTACATTATCCTTAATTTGATAAGCAATTTCCGATGGGCTCAGACATCCTCCAAACGTCAATTAAAATGACTAATGATAATACAATTTAACGATGTTTATATTGTCACTTACTTTGAGTGCACGGGGTAAATTAACTTCGATTTATTATACGGAGCTTTCAGATCCTCGGAACGATCTTTTCAGATTTACCGTCCGATACGAAATAAAGAAGTATTCATAGTTTGGTAGCCAGTATTCGATTTGTACACGGGTTGCGTGACCACGTTACTTATAATTGATGACTGGATAGATTTTAATTAATGTGCGGGGTTTACACCGTCATTGAAGTTTTCATTTCGTTTGTAACGAGGAAATAGTTTATTGTTTAATTGAAAAATATTTGTTTATTCCGCAATACATAAAAATAGTTCTATATAATTCTGTTTAATAGAATACGTTCGCTGTTTAAAAAGTGCATTTCAAAATGATTCTCAGTCATCAGTTGCGTTCAGTTATATAAAAAATTTATCATATGTTATTCCAAGCATTCGTATTAAAAAGACTAAAAAAAAAAATACACTTCTTTTGTATGTGCTACACACATTACAAGACGTGAAAATATTCTATCTTATCTACCGATGACATAATTTTTTAAAACTATGTTTAGCATTTTCGCACTAATCTATGTTTAACTCGCATTACTACGCTTTTATTCCGTAACGCGAAAATGATACGTAAAATGTGTTAATTATTTTTAATCACGCTGTTAACTCCATTTTTTGTTTCATTCACTTTAGTTATTATTTTCCATTTTAATGCAAACTCGTGCAAAAAATCGGTTTGAAAAACGTGACGTCTAAGAATTCGATTAAAGAACTCCATAAAAATATCACTCATCAAAACACCTGGCTTTAAAATCACAGAGAAATAATTTTATATAAATAGAAAGTTAAATATAATTAGTAAAATACAAAATTGTATTAATTTGCATAAAGTATAAATTGTATACTAAGTTCCTGGTTTATTTATTAATATTATTAGTTCAACATGTAGAAAATAAATTACATGAAAATTGAAGACTTTCTTTTATTGCAAGCGTATTATTGTAATTATATTCTGGCATTAAATAAAAAAAATTTGAAACATTTTATTCGCTTTCTCCTCTTCATGTACTATATGGTGAAACAATAATTTTAAAAGTTATAATTTATTATTTAATTTAGAGATACAATAAACTGTAGTAATCTGTATCTTCAAAATAATCGTGACAGATGGATCTTTTTTTTTTCAAATTAACCAGTCTTTAATTACAATGTTTCTAAAAATTAAATTTCTGTTTGTTTTGTTTCGTAAACGAAATTTTTTAATTAAAATTGGTAATTCCCTTTCTACGTAAAATATAACTTTCCATAAAAGTTTACATTAATTTCTGCATTTAAAAGTTATTTATTTTGAAACTGAGTGCCATGACGCAATATTTTTCATCTCTACCATAAAATATATTGATTTTTATATTATTATTATTACAATTTAACAAATTTAACTTAATAATAGTAGAATTTTTTTATTATTAATTGTAAGAAGTGGATTATAGAATCAAAACTGTATACTATATAATTATTAATTACTAATAATTACTAAATGTGAAGCGAATGGCTGTGATTAGTATGAAATTTATGATTTTAAAAAAGTACCACCATGGCTTTGTTTAAT
>JABFOX010002658.1:0-11176 GCA_022817665.1 Axea sp. ZL-2020 | reverse complement strand
AACTAACTACCTCTTTAGGTTGATTCTAAATGTAATACTTTTAATAAATTATATTTTTTTCGTAATGGAAATGCTTTTCTCTATAATTTTGTCAAAACATGAAATAATTATTAAAGAATATTTGATTTTTTAAAAATATGTACTTTGCGCACAGTTAAATACTGATGAAAAATAATGTAACATGGCGCATTAAAAATAATATCTTTAAAAACTGTAATATACAAAACGCAGTAATCATTCATAATTATTTTACTTTTTTAGTTGTTACAAATATGTTTGTTTTATATATTTAAAATTGTGGGATTTGTTTTAGTAAAATTTTATTTAGTTTCATTTATGATTTAAGATAATGTCTGGGTGATTTCATAATTATTTATTTAATTTCTCTTAAAATATAGTAAAAATTACTTTCATTATCATAATAGATTTATTTCAGTTACGTTGATATGTCTAAAAAAAAAGACAATTTTAATTTTGTGAAAAAATGTTTTATTTTTGTTAAAGTGCACAAGAATTATTAACAGATTGCGAACTTTATAGGTGAATTTATTCTGGAAGATCTCATCCGCGTGGCATCTTATTTTCTTACAATCGCTGGTTGATTATACTACTGGTAATGGTTTTAATTTTTTTTTTTTTTTTAAAGTCTTTTTTTCTAATAAGTTGTGCGCGTTATACTGATGTTTTGCTTTTTCTCACCTTTTTGGGGCTTACAGCTCCTTGCTGGCAGTAGGAAGTATATTTTCGTCATACATCTATCTCATATTAAAGGGATGTTAATAATCTTTCTACAATTTCTTAGGTCACATCTAAATAATAATTTGAAATTCATTTTTCTGTACTTTATCAATATGAAGTGTTTTATAATCAAGAAATACGCTGTTTATTTCCTCAGTTTTTTACTTCTTTTTTTTTCCTTGTTCAACAATCTTCTCTTATGTGCATTTTGTAACAGCTTCGATCAATCACTTGATTTTTGTACGTTATCAATAGTTAATTAATTACCATTTAAATTTCAATGATTTAATAAGAATCAGGTGCTGTTATTGATATATTATTTTTATATATCCTTTTTTTCAATAATTTTAATTATCAATGCAGCAATTGTTTCGGGATTTGATAGTGTTAATGAAATAGTTACACAAACATGTTCATAAATTGAGATAAGTTTCTTAAACTACCGCCGTTGTACAATTTTTATAGAAAGAAAATTTTCCAACAGATTAGCCATCCTCATTGGTGTTTCCTCCTTAAACAAATTTGTTTTTATATTTTTTTTTATGAGTACTATTGGTTTTTTTTATTAATTTATTTATTTTTATTTTTATTTATTTATTTATTTTTTTTTTAACGAATACATTAATTTTAGTTAGTTACAAACATACTTTGATGTCTTACAGTTGGTACTAATTGATAAAAAGTATCAAGTCTTTGTAGTCTTACAGCAATCTTTGATGATCTATTCATTAAATACATTGTGTGATGTAGTGCGTTTCTCACTTTCTTGCAATCGGTTACAGAATATTGGTATTAACGTCCAACCATTTCATTTTATGCCAATAATGACTTAATTTGCATCCATCGCGTTCATATTTTTGTTTATTCAAAATTTCCATGCGGGTAAAATCGGTATTTTCAATGGTCATTGCAATTTACAGTTGTTATAAAATGAGTGTAAATTAATGTATAGGAAAAAATATCATAACGGTCGTTATATTTCAGAAAATTCCGTCGTATGTCAATTGCTCCGATCTACAACTCGTTAGGTTGTACAAGAATTACTGGTGAAAATAAAACAATTCTTGTGGACTCTAATAATTTTAAATATAATTTTATTGTCGTATATATAATAATAAAAGTAGTCGTTTTTAATTCATTTATTGACATATTATTATAGCAAGTTTTTTAAAACAAATTTAAAGTTTGTTTCAGTTTTAATCTGTTGCAAAAATCTATGTAAGAAATCTACACAGAAATTAATATATACTAAATCAAAGTAGAATTATGGTATTAGTCTATTATACGGAAAAATTCAAGTGATTTTCTTTTAAGGATATAAGAGTAAATAGTTAATGATAACTTACTGGATTTAACCATGAAATTTATTGGGGTTTGGTATAAAGTTTAACATGTAAAAATATAAGTATACAGTAACTATTAAACAGACGTGCAATCATCGTAACATAATCTGACTTCTAATTATGATTCTTTCTGAATCATTGAATAATCCAGTGATCATGAAGAAATGGACAGAACTATTTGTAGCAAACTAAGAGATTGACGTCAGTCGCTTTCTATGCTTTAATGTACACCGAATTAGTCACTAGGTTTCCAGAAATAATCGATTAAATATACATTTTTTTAATAATTGAAGTGTTATAAATCACAAGTATTATATTAAAGAATGATCACTGTAATTTTATAATTTCGTCAAATAAATATATTTTAGTTTTTAAAATTATAATTTTATAGAATTTTTCCTCAAAAATATTAAGGCTTCATTCATTTATTCAAAATTGACTAATGATTAAAATTTTTTTTACTGTAATGTAATTCACATTAAATCGATACAGAGATTGTTTAAATTTGTATTTTATCTTAATTTTGATTGATTATAAAAATGTGAATGACTGGATTTCCTCATAATATTTCGTGTTAAAAACATGAGAGTAAATTTAAAAAATACTATATTTTATACTTTTCAAATACAGAGTTCTTGTAATATTTACTGTATAATTTAATGCCATTGTCCTACTTAGTTTTACAATAAGGTGATAATAATACATTAAATGAATATAACGATTGTTTTTTAAGACATATCATATTGTAATTGTAAAGTCATGCCTTTTTATTTTATGTAAAGGTGTATTTTTCTTTGTAAGTTTCAACTGTAAAGATTAAATGAAATATATGCTATATAAGTTGTCTTGAATGTGATACTTTTATCGAAAGTTATGTTATTTTTGAGTTATAAAATTTATTGTTAATGTGAACTTACTTTGAATACTTTTGTACATTGCTAGAAAAAGAAGATAAAAGAGAAGACAACACCTATGAATTAATGGAAAATGTTTATAACATTTTATTCTATTTTTGTATGCTTTTATAAATAATTTTCGAACGTAAAGCAACATTTATTTTTATTTAATAAATAACAAATACTGTTTTGTGATGCAATATATTAAACTTCAGTTATAAGTGTGCTTTTTAATACAATTTTATTGGCTTGCACGAAGCAGTTAATATTTGTTAATCAATTAAATAATTTTATTTATTTTGGCTTGACATTTAAGTTCGATCTTTATATTGTATCCTGTGTTACCAGGGTTATGAAAGAAAGCAAAACAAATATATTTTATAACACTTTATTTATCTAATAATAAGTTTCTTGTTATTTCAGTAGAAAAGATGTACAAAAAGAGAAACTTATTTATATTTAAATTTAATCATGTAAAACATGTGTATTTGACTAATAAATTCTTCTAATTCATGTAAATTTGGTACAATTATTTTATTATTACAATTAGTTTTTAATGAATACAACTATTGTATAATAAAATATGTATAAAATAATATATTCTACTAAAAAACAGTTTATATTATTAAATTCTTAAAATTATAAAACACACATTTTTATTATTTTTAAATTAGTATCATAATATAACGTATAGTAAATACGTTTCAGAGTAAAAACTATATAATTAAGTAAACTTCTTACGTATTTTATTAATTAATTATTTTTTTTTTTTTTTATTTACATATGTACAACAGATTTTTTACAGATGTATTACACTAATATTGGTTTTTTCTTAATTTTTCATTAACAATTATCACAACACACGTTTAACCACATTTATATATAATTAAATATAAGAGAGAGTATCCAAATACTAATTATATTAATTTCTTTATTGTTTGAAAATAAAGAAATTAAGTATCATTTTATTTCATAAATGAGATAAAATTGTTTTTCAAAAATGAATTATTCGTATAATTTTTCCAAATACTTTATTTTGTACTTTTATATTTTATCATGTTTGGACTTTCATTTTCTACATATTTATATAGTAACATATATTAATGAAACATAAGTCTACGTTTATTATTAATAATATGTATTGACATTACATTAATTAAATTGTAATTTGATTTAAATATTTTTCTTACATATATTTTATTATAAAATCAAAATTCAAAGTAAATTTTATAATAAAATGTAACCATTAGGATTTTCAGCACAGAATGTTTAATAACTAAATTAAATAACAATTGATGGAGGGAATGTGTTTTTTATAAAAATATTGTACATACTTATAAATTCTATTATTGTTTGGTAATATAATTATTTTAAGATTACAAATTACTAAAAATGTTTAAGGTGATGCTGTATGTCTAACGTCCCAAAGTTGAGGATTTTAGGGTATTTTTGAAAATTTATACTAAATGAATAAATTAATGTTTAAAATTAATTTATCCAATTCTTTCTATTTAGAAGATCGTTACGCAAAAATAATCTTTCATTCAAGAAAAAATACAATGTATTTTTAAAGTTATTTTTGTAAACTGCCCGCATTTTTATTGTGAAACTAAAATTTAATTTTATTAGCAACAAGTGTTCTCTTCACAAGAAAGAATCAAATGAATTAATAACAAATGCTAATTCTACATGTTTACATTATTTTTTTTTTTTTTTATTTTTTTATTTATATATTTCCGACTGTTTAAAAATTCTTAGTCGCACAAAGGATCACCTTAATTACTATTACATTCTAACACATTATAATGAAAATATGTTTCAAAATATTTAACAAATTCCAAACACCAATCGTTATAATATTAATGTAAATATCATTAAAAAATGAAAATCCCAATTATGACTATTTTATACGAAATACAAGATTATTACCATTGAATTTGAGATCTAACACAATGTCAATTACATATCGATGTTTAGTACAATAGTTTGAAATGCAAATTGTATCTTATATTAAAACATCACTACAAGTGTTTTGTTTTACGCAGTGTTTGAAAATAATAATACAAAAAAGAACTATAAACTAATTTTATTAATTAATTAATGTTAATAATTTTATTTTTAGCGAGCTGGAATTTTATCATGAGTTTAGAATAAAATCAGTCATGAATATACCTAAAAATTATTTTTTTAAATTTCAGAATTATTAATAATGTTGCATTACGTTAATATAAATTGATATAAAATATATTGATTATCTGTAATGAAAAATTATTCGGGGTTATGGTTACTTATTAAATTATTATTACCATTTTTATAATAAATTCCATGATTAGTTTGAATAAACTCATCACAGGTTCTAACGTAATTTAACATTATTTTATTCGACATTTTTTTGTAAAAACCATTCCTAAACAAATCCTTTTACTTTAATATAGAAATTTGAAACTTTTGATATAAATTAGATGTTATATTTATAAAATAAAATTTAATTAATATCAATGAATAATAAATAAGGTGAAAATGAATAATTATAATATAAGTCCTCATGTTCGCCAGTATTTATTATTACTTAAATTAGTACCAGCGGAATTATGGGCTTATAGCAGAAAACTAAATTAAATAAAAATAAAAACAAATACAAACGAAAATAATAACAATAATAATAACAATATAATAATAATAATAATAATAATAATAATAATCAAACATTTCATATTTCATAAATTTATTACAATTTAAGTGTAATTTTTTATGTAAAAAATACTGACAACACTGATGAATGCTGTATATTAAATTTTGATTTGATAATATTAATATACATAAAAAATTGTACTGGTAATATTAAATATGATGTTTTCGAATAATTTTTAGTATTACAATCTTAGCAATGTTGGTCACCATTATTCAAAAATCTATATGTAAATACATATAGCAATTTATTGTCAGTGCGACAATAAAACTACCTTTTACAGGTAGAGAAGTAAACCTCAGTTAATTGTATATACAGAGGTTTAGTTATTAAATGCGTTATTGTGGTTTTGTTACTTGATATGACTGTAATCAAGGATGAAAAGAATCCACAGTGCATCACCCTTATTTATTTCGATGGTTATTGACCAACATTGTTGTAAACTTGATAAACATAATTTTTTTTAGTTCTTGTATATTTAATATTAAGTATTGAATTAAAATATGAACTTAACATATGAAAAAATATTAAAATAAAATTCAGTTGTTATAAAGCAAAAGGATTTGCCAGAGACTTGTTTTATCATTAAAAAAAAAAAAATTATTTTAATAGATAGAGACAAGTTTTTTTTAAAACATTTTGTTATAAATAAATTTTAGTCAATATCTATTGTTATTGCGCATATTTATGTATGTATGTATGTATATATCAATGATATTTAAAATATTTAATGAAGTATAAAAGTATGAATTACAATAATTTATAGAATATTTTTTACTTTATACATTAATATACAAACAAATAAATTAATTTTAAATATATAATATTCAAACATTGAATATATTTTTAATTGTTCTTTCAATATATTAATTAGTATTAATATAATTTTTGGTTTCGTAAATAAACTAAATGAGATTGTTAAAGATATTTTGTTAGAATTATTTTTTCACGCGAATATAATTATTAATATTCTTTAAATTAAACAAGAATAAAACAAAAAATAATTGCTCCAAAAAGTAATTTAGTTTATTACTTCAGCTTTTTTGCTGTAATATAAAGTTAATCTTTTCTGCGCTAATAAACAACGTTAAATATATAAACATATCTTGAACAATCTTAATTCTAATTACAAGTATTCATACTAATCAAATTATAACTAAAAGTACTTTTTTTTGCATAACCAACAATTTTTTTTAACTTTTTAATTTTTACATTTTACTAATAGTAGAATTAAAAGAAAAGCAACTCATTATTTTCAAATATCTTAAATATGGAAATTATGTTTTATTTAAAAAAAAATATATATATATATATTTACGCATCCTATTTTTTAGCGAAAGCTTAGGGAGGTATTTTTCCAGATTTGAAACAATTTTGAAACGCATCAAGGGAATTTTCGTAATGCCAAGAGCATTCCTGCAGACATTTTATACTCCACTCAATGTTCATATTTGTTTGTTTACTAAGAGTAAATGCCATTCTTTCCATATCCTGAGAAGAAAGAGTAGATGGTCCAGCAATATCCAGGGTTGGAACGTGTGCTGATGTTATTTCACGAAACTGCTTATTTTGGGCTTCTATCGTATGAGTCACATGAAATTGTTCATTAAGTATACAATAACCAGCATCTTGTGGAACAATTACAAGTATTCTGTTAAAATAACGCAGTGGTTCTTCTTTGCCATCAAGTTCTTTAAAAATACCAGTTACTGTAGCCAGCATCATTTCCGTCTATAATAAAAGTATGTACAATAATAAAGCAAAAGTATTAACTATCTTTTAATATTTTTTCAAAATAGTTTATATATTTTCTTTACAAAATACATATTAATATTTGTGTTGGAATTACACATTTATTAAATAAAAAATTATTTGTATATATGTAAAATTAATATAAATGTAAAAAATATGTTCAAAGATATTTTGATATATAAAAAAATGTACATCGTTTAATGGCAAATAATAATAATAAAATTAACAAATTAAAAAAAAAACTATTAAAAATGTATGGTATTCATCATGCATAAATTTTAAATTAGTCTAATTCAACAAGTCCCGTAGACATCCTAATATGGTAAATTGTCTATATTTATCATATGCAATAGATAAATCAAGTTCACATAAATTTAATAATTATTTATATTTTATAGCAATAATGATCTTTTGTGCTTAGGTGACATAATTAAGTGTTATTGCAGAAACTGAGTTATTCTTTTTATGGATTAATAACAGTTCATGAGAAATGAAGTCAAATTATTGTATATAAACTTTTATTAATTTTTACTAAACTTCAAAGAATTAATTTCTTGATACATTCAGTAATGTTCAAAATTAAAATTATTTATTTGTATGCAAAAGTATACGTACGGTAACTAAACAAATGTCTAAAGTAAATGAAGATTTAATATGTTGAGTCTTCGGTAATGCAGAGATAAATGAAACCACAGATAATTTCCCAGTTTTTAAAAGTTTTCGGCGTTTGTAAGAATCATTGAATTTCAAGAGATTTCTACTGTGCGATAGATAGGCATTCAATCTGTTGATAATATTAATTGAATAAATTTATTTTATAAAGTATAAATATATTTATTATATTAATCTAGTACATATAAGTTACATTTCTTAAGTTGTACATTTTATAAAATAATTAAAAAGAATTTGAAAATTATTAGGAAATAAAAGTTGAAAAATGTTTAATAATTAAAATTTAGTAAAAAATATGCAACTTACTTGCCAGGTTGACATTGAAACGATACAGATATGCTAAAAATTGCCTGTTCATGATACGCATTTAAAAGTCCTTGCCTGTCATTTGAATCGAAAACGTCGAAGTACTCATTTAGAAAGCGAGTAGCAATATCATTTACATCTTGGTTTACTGAATAAAACATCCGTGTAGGGGGGAAATTATTGCTTTCATTTTCCACATCGAAAGAAATGGGTTTTTGTAAAATTTGTCCATCCTAAAATGTATATAATATTTATGATAATTTTACTGTAAATTCAACAAAACTCAATGTATTGATAAATAATCGTTAATTATGAAAAATATAAAAAGTATATTTAAAATAAGATTTATATATAAGACAAATAATATAATACCAGTATTTGAAGTTTCGGGAATCTCGTTTGCACCTCGCTGGATTATGGAAAAAAAGCCAAGAAGTCCGGATTCTCCGAATAATTTATGTTAGAAAAAAAACCCATTTTATTAAATTAAGGCCATATTAAAATTATACATCACTTATAAACATCTATTTTTATATGTTTATACTATTCATAAATTATTAATATTAATTAATTGTATGAATATTAAAAACTTTTTCCATTGTATATTAAATTATATAATTAAACATAATACATAATTATTTTACAGATATTTCACCAAACTTTTTCAATGAAGTTTAAATTTCGGGACTTCATATATGTATAAAATAAAAAATAAAAAATAAATAGTCATCGCGTTTTCATTATTATATTTAATTTAAAATTAACATTTCTGAAAAAATCCAAAAATTGTGATGGTATAAAAAATTCCAATAAAATTAATTTTACAGATTTCAAAAACATTGTTAATTAATACTAGCTTTTTTTTAGCTTGTCAAATATAGCTTAATGTTTTTTTTTTTTTTTTTATAATATTAATTTGGAAAATAACATTTTTTTTTTGCAAGTAATTTAACCTTTTAATAAGCGTTCAATGAGCAAATGTTTCTTTATATTTAAAATTTTATTATTACATTTTTAAATGGAAAATTTTGGAAAAATGATTACGGAAATTAGATTCATAATCCATTGACTCAATAAAGAGACAAAATTTAACATTTATCAAACTGATATTTATATTTATTGTTGTATTTTATTTATTAAAAATATTTTATCTGAAATTATGTATATCAAAAGACTAATAAAGTAAAGTATATGTTAAAGGATTATTGTATCATTAATTAATATTGTTAAAATATAAAATATAATAAATCCAGTTTTTTTACGAGAAAAATTTCTCTTGATAAAATTAATTTTTGTAATGAGCTGCTGCTTAACTTGTGCAATAAATTTGTTATCTGTTCAAAATTTTATTAAATAAATTTAAAAAAAAACTTTTATAAATAAGAATCTTTTATATTAAAGAGACCGCAACAAGGTCCAATTCTTTGAATTTGTTTTAAAGATAACTGAAAATATCTATGACACCAAACGTGACATTTTACTTGAAAATGAAATAAATTTAATATTTACTGAACTTTTAGTAATAATGATTTAGATAAAATATTTACTGAACTTTTTAAAATTATATTGCTATACTTATTTTAATTTGTGTTTCTTTCATATATTATAAATATTAAATTTTTGTGTTTTGCTTTGGTTTTAAATATGATAGATGTTTATAAAATCAAATGACTTGAAACCTAAATAAAATGCATTTTCAAATTAATATAATTATAAAATCTTATGAAGACGTTACCTTATGTAATCATTTCGTTTAGTTTTGTATTTTATACAAAGTGGATTTCCTTCTAACCACAATTCTTCCAAATCAAGTTGCTTAATATTCTCTAGTTGATTTATGTCATTTAACTATATATAAACATATGAATAAAGAAGTAAACATAAAATATAATAATAGAACATATAATATATATATATAATATGTTCGTAATATATAATAATATGTTGTAATAAAATAATATATATTTAAATAATAAAAAAAGGATATTTTTATCTGGTAATGTATGAAACATATATAAACTTTAATTATATTTATTTTTTTTAGTTAAAAGTATTTAAAGAAAATAAAAAGATGACAATATTTTTTGTATTATGAACATTCAATCTAAATTGTTGAATAATGTAAATATGAAAGTAATTTCAATACGCTATTTACCTTATTATTTCCAATGGAAAGATTTTTCAAATTTGGTAATTTATTTTTCAGAACACTAAGAGAACTAATGTTGCTTAATTTATTACCATCTAATTTAAGAGCAGTTAAATTTGGAGTATGTTCAGATATAAGTTGTAGTATAAAAAACATTAAAGGTGGACGAAACAAAGCATAGAAATAATCTAATGCAAAACCTGTAAAAGAGAAAATAATTTTAAGGTAGTTTAAAAATAAATGTTAAAATTTCATTTCAGTATTAGTACATACTGGGATCTCTGTGGAAACTAGATAAATCAAGTGCATTATTCTCTCTATCATATCTATTATCCAAAGCATTTGTTATTCTTTGTTTAAAAGCATCATCAATATCCGTAGTATCAACATTTGGGTAGCCTGGTCTTACACGAATTGGCATTTTGTAGCCATCTGTAGTTGTAATTTTTTTATCATATTCTGATAATTTGTTTGCATCTTCTTCATTATCCACATAAAAAAAAGCTTCCTTGTCGTTATATGTGTACTATAGAAATTAATTTCAATTATATTATAATTACTTCTTTAACTGTGTATTTTTTTTTTTGTTATGTAACCGTGTATATACATTTTTGTTAAATACATACCATAA
>JABFOX010002657.1:0-11178 GCA_022817665.1 Axea sp. ZL-2020 | reverse complement strand
ACGATTTTTTGATAAAGTAATCAAAAGAATTTTAGTTGCAAATTTTATCGAAAAAATACTTTTTTTGAATTGGAGTAAATCTACTTGTCATAATCATAATTAAAATAATTTTCTAAATGCTTTGTCAAATTACAGTATAACTTGGAAATTATCATTAGGTAACTGTCTTTGAAAATAAAGACAGCATCTTGCTGTCTGAAACATATTCAGAACGTTACAACTCAAGACCATATTATAGCATAATGTAACATGTGTACAACAACATGTGACAACAACATAAATATCACTGATCACACATTTCCATTATCGGATCATTCCTTTCTTCCAGACGACAGAGATTTTGGAATTTCGGGAATAACATTAAAGCAAAAGAATTAATTATGCATTGCTGAAGACTATTATAATACAATAAAAAGTTGACGAAAACGAAAAACAAAAAATAGATTCATTTTGTATGAAGTGAAACAAGAAGATTATGCCTCAACTAAGTCTTTAAAAGAGGCAATATCAAACAGGGAAAAAAATATGAGTGGAGAAATTTTAAAATGGCTGAAAATACACTGGATGAGGTTTTATAGGGATGAATCACACAACATTTTTTACAAAACAATTATGGATGAAAATACTCCATTTAAAATATTAATTTTATTTGAAAAACAAGGGAGATGCAGACATCTCAGCAAAATTACTATGTTGCCATGGCATAAAACGTCAAGACCTATAACAAGAGAGAAATATAGCGATATGATAAGTTTACTACTTTACATACCACCCATTGAATACTTCACTATGCTAACTGTAAAAGAGAAATAAGTTTAAAAAATATATATTTTTTATTTTTATTTATTTTGATGAAGTAATTATAATGTATATTTGTTTATTACTATCCTTTTTTAATATAATCGAAATGAATAATTACTAGTAATAAACTTAATTATTCGTCTACATTATTATTTTTGACGTTAAAAAATTAATTTCAGTAAAGCCAATGCGTATAAAAGTATGGACTTAATTTCCCTCTTGTTTTTATTTCTTATAATATGCTATTATTGAAAATGGAATAAGTCCATTTGGAGTAAAAAAGTGTGTATTTTTTAAAACGCGTTTAATTATTATTTCATTTCAAAGTTTAACAGAATTATATTATTAGAAACATCATTAAGATCGATTAACCCCTGTCAATATTTTTAAATTCATTCAAACGCTAACCCTTAAATATTTTGATGTAAGAAAAAATGGATTTATTCCACTTTCAAAAATAACGGCTCATATATTCATTATATTATTTAGATAAAGATATTAAAAATATCATAATAGATAAATTTGTTTTCATTCTCATTTATTTTAATGTGAATAATTTTTAAATTATTTCTTCGTTAAAAGTTAAACATTTTTCTACTTGACCGCATTAAAAACTGTTTTCATTAATATTGACTAATTATTAGAAATAATGAAAATTTACTTATTTATTTAACGTTGTGAAGGATGAGTTCGCATGTGTTCAATAAGTGAACAAAGATATAATTATATTACAATTATACATAAATCCTGGTAAAATTGTTAGATTATGTTATTGAAATGTATTTAAAGTTTAGGGCTGTTACAAATATTTGAAAGATTATTAAAACTGCTTATGAACATGTCTAGATTTTCTATAGGTTGTATCACTCTTTAAGTTTATTTTTTAACTTGTTTTCAATTTTTTTTCATTGATGGGTAAATAAAACATTCTACAAATGTGTTCTTATTCCAATATTATTTTAAAAGTCTTGTTCACGTTGATTCAACGTTAAATATATAATATAAATATACAGTTTTATAAACTTTTTATTTCATAAAAGTAGTATATTATTTTGCAAAAATGTGAGAAGGTAAATTAGGCTTTTGTTTTTTTATGATCGATTTTCGTATTTACATTATATCCATTCAATCAAAAAAATATTCCATAGTTCTAGCTACTTTCTCACACAAACGCTTCAATACGGCCAAATAATATTCTTTATTGACTGTCTGTCCTTCCGGAACGAATTCATAATGTACTAAACCACGAATATCGATGAAGATGATTACCCGATACTTTTTTTACTGAATATATATAAAAATATGGAAATAAAAAGAATTTTTTTAAATATATAAATATATATATCAGTTTAAACAAATCAATATACATCTATATATTATTTTAAGTAAATTATGAAGAAATTTAAATGAACTTCATTGTTTAAAAGCATACTTACAATGGAATTTCATAATTATAAATTTGCAAGCACATTATGAAAACTTTGCGAGCTTTATGTTTAAAGTATATTAACAGTGAAAAGTGAACAGTATTTTATTTTAAAACGTTTAATACAATTAAAAATGTTATATGAACTTTATAAATAAATATATAAAATATTAACTATTGAAAATTCAGAGTCAAAATGACCGTGATATTCGTATGTGGTTTTTGTTATCTGATTTTATTCTTCTTATGCAAAGCGGATTGATATCGGTTAGAGCTTGCTGACCTCATGAGCAGACACGAAAGGTACAAGTACCTTATTTAACTCAGTTTATAGATATACAGAATCGTTACATCAGTAGTACCTGAATCAGCAGAAATGCTTGATTTACTTCTGGTCGTAGTACTGTTTTTTATTATATATTTATCTTTATGTAACACTCTTCGTAAGAAAAATAAAAAAATGTGTAACGATAAATGTATGCATTTTTTTAATTACAGTCCAGAACCATTTATATTGCAGCAGCATTTTGGAATGCTAGTTTTTTATATTTGAATATCTTCTACGATATATTAAAAAAATTTAAAAAAATTTTTTAAGGTTATTTTTTTAAGATAAATAAAACAAAACAAAATTATTCCTCGAATTTGCAAATACCATCCAATTTCATTTTACTTTGAAGTATAAATTTAATTATTTGACAAATATAATGTAGTTCTATAAATTCAATAAATTTATTTAAAACATATACAATCAAAATGGCTTTTTTGGTATTTAGATAAATAATGAAATGTATTTTAACCAAATGAATAAAATTCAATACAAATATTTTTTACCAGATATCTCAGAGATTTAATTTCATGGCAAATTGTGAAAATATTTTAATATAAATAATATAATATATCTAAAAAATATGCGAAATAAATTATTGTATGTGCAGTAAAAGTAGGATACTTGAGAAAAAGTAAATAATTTATGATTTACTGTTTACTTCTATACGAAATAACACATCTCAGTCTTTCGATATTGAAAGTAATTATGTTCGCGGATGCACTAGGCATCATATATATCAAAATACGTTATTATTTTTTTATACTATTTACAGTGGCAATTTTCAAAGTAAAGATATCTGAACAACTGATTCTCTTCGCAGTAACGTTCTTTAATATCTCGATATTAATATTAATCGGTGTAAAGATATATTGTATGACAAGTAAGGTATGATGTATATGAAAGTGAAATTAAAAAGTTATATTTAAAATATTTTGTGAAAAATTATGAATAATTTTTATATTTCAACAGTCAGATATTAGCAGAATTTGTTAATGATCTTCTTAAATTTGTATTTTTTTTCTTTCAACTCTGTAACGAAGATGAATGTCTCCTCGTTATGGTTTATGTTCAAAAATTCGCCAGGCAAATTCATGATCCATATACGTTTTGATGGTGTCATTTGAGGATTATCTATGAAAGCGATTCCCATACCCACGAAAATAGTTCGCAGTGTTGCAATCTAATTTTCAGTTTCGTGATATTTGATTGCTGTTTTAATTGCCCAAGAACTCGTTCGATCATTCCGATAGCAGCGGGATGATATGATGATGTTCATACGTGCTGCGTTCCAAATGTTTAAGTCAGCTCTTTAAAAAGTTTTAATTCGAACTGATGACATTGAGCGGTAGTTATTTTCAACGTAATATCGAACCTTTCTGTCCATCCATCAAGGATTATTTTAGCGTAGGCTTAGACTGTTATGTCGATGACCGGTGTCATTTATGACCCCCGCCTAAATCTTTTGGCGGGGGTCATAATTTGTAACTGGAAGTCGTCTTACAATATCAATATGAATATATTCGAAACGACCTCTGCTGCGAATGCACGATTTTGTCCACTCGTTACAATCTTCAGCAATCGCCAGTCAGCCGAAACATTCTAATAACAATTTTCTTAAAGCGCATATCTCCGAGTGCGAAAGCCCGTGCAGTATATTAAAAATCCTTTATCGTAGGATTAACGGTATGTATGAATACATATTTTCTTTCTCTGATACATCACAATATAATTGTGTATCAAAGTTCGCACATTTAATTTTACACACATTGAGAGAATAATTATTTTCTTTTAGAAATTTTCGAAAATCATCATCTTTCGTTTACACTACAAAACATATTTTTACTCTTAAAATATGTCGTATATCCATCGAAAATTAACCAATAAAATCCAAATTTCAAAATTGTTGCGGAGTAACATTTATCAACTCGTTCTTTACATACCAATATCAACGGTGTATAACATGTGTAAATAGCCAAAGCATTTCATTGCAAAGTATATCGCTTAAAGTTCGTATTTATAAGTACTGAATTTTAATTGTGCGACTGTAAGTTATTTTGTAAAGAATGAAAGAGTGTGAAAATTATAATTCACGTGTTGTTACAGAACAGCGCTGTTCATGAAATCTGATGCATCAGCGGTAATAGATAATTTTTCGTCTGATATTGGATGAATGAACGTGGTAGAATTGGCTAAAATGGATTTTAAATCGATGAATGACTTAGCGACGTTTTTGTCCAATCAATCGGCATTTAATCTTTTACTTTTTCAAGTAAAAGTTTATTATAGGCTATTTGTAATTCAGCGTACTGGGAAATGATGCGTCTATAGAAATTTACCATTCCCATGAAGCATCTAAATTCGGTGGCCGTGAACGGTTACGAAAATTTCGCAATTTCATTATTACTTTCAACGACCGAATGATTCCGAACTGAACGAGACAGTCGAATTTGACTTTCCCGAGTTTCTAGTTTTCACGTGAGAGTCGGCGCGCAATCTATGTACAAAATCGCGATGTGTATGATTTTATCTCGATATGATATTCCACTGAATGTGCGACCCTTTTGTGCTCGTTTAAACAACGTAAATCAAGAAAGTAGTAAAGTATTTGACGATAATACAAGCTATCACAAGCATACAAGCGTCAATACAAGCATATTATGTTTATTAATTAACTGGAACAATTTACGTTTTTGCCTTTTGTTACTACAGCGGCATTTATATTTATATTTACATGTTATCAATTTCGAATATTGATTAGAAGTCTATAATATGCCAAAAAGGTAGCAACGATTATGGGCATATCCACGATCACGAATTTCTAAGTAAATTTTGTAGCATCGATATTAAACGGTAACAATACACTTACACGTGTTGCTATAACGAAGCTATTAACGGAATAAAATTTACAGTCACTTTTTTTTTACATAGTGTAGGAAACAAGCTTGTATGAATACGCAAATATCGACGCTTGTAGTGATCAGGAATAACAATTTTTTGTTAACGTCCGTAACAAATAAGCGACCCAGTCGCTTGTTGTCAGGAACTACCGTCGTTACTAACGCGCGTAACCATTTCCTCAGCACTCACAAGTATCATAGCATTTTTTTGCCTTTTTACCATACGCTTGATAATACCAACATAGTGATTGACTTTTATCATTATTTATATTTCACGATCACTGCTTTTACCGTGCGATGTACTTTTGTTTCGTGTAAATGTATCATTTTGACACTTAGATAAAATAGTTTTCATCTCTAGTTTCTCTACGTAAATCACTTTTTGTGGTGTCCTCGATCATTTTCACGGCGACTCGTGAAACTTCCGCCATTGTATGATCTCGCGTATTTGATATTTCATTAATATGTATGTATTCTGATGGTTGTGTGACTTTAAAACTCGTTGTTGCGTTTACAGTCGCATTTATAATATAGTAAGAATTTATTCACTTTTTATGTGTTCACAGTGCAGGATATGGACAACAAATACCTACTGACATAAAACATTATGCATATATATTTTACTGAACAAAGACATGCTTTTATTCACACTTATATAAATGCACACGTGTCGCATATAACTTCAAAAAAATGAAAATCAAACTGTACCATATCCTTCGATTTTCTTTCACTTTTCACAAAAAGATCATTTGAAAATCATTTTGCATTCACTCGTTTTATTATGAAATATATTACAGGAAACTCGATTCGTATAGAAATGTAAAAAATACTTTGTTTTGACTATATCGCGTCGCTACATAGTACTTCAATTAATCGACGTGTTTGAAAAGAGATAAATTATAGTAAAATTAATATAACTTATAGTGTAATTTGTTCATTGTTATTCTCTCTCTCTCTCTCTTTAGAAATATTATTTTAATATTTTCAATAAATTAATAAAATATTAAAAAATTACATAACTATATAGAAAATCAAAATATGTACCGTTAAGAAAAAAAGAAATCAAAAACTAAAGTTCCGATTTAAGAATTTAAAATTGTCTACTAACTCAACTTAACTTTAAACACTCATTACAAAATACATATTATTTAAAGATTACATTTTTTACATAAACTTTCTGTGATAATTACAAGGCGCGTTAATTAATTATGAGACGCGTTAAGTAAATACATATGGTGAGTGTAAAAGTATAACAAGTCAGCGAAATACAAATTAGAATTCTTTACGTTTTCATATATGCTGTAAAAGAGAATAGCAATCACATATACTTTTCATTTAAAACATAATTATAATTTAGTAAACTCACTTCTAGGAAGATATTAATGATGTTAATCCACGGAGGTCGTTGGAACCAACTGTTCTTGATCTCGTGATTGGTTCAGTGTTTGTTCCAGTGAAATCATTTCATAATTTGAAGTTGTTTGTTTAGTCACTGGTACAGGCAGTAGGCTTTCCTGAATGGTTTCTCTACCATTGCACAATCTTCTACTTCCTTCGACATGTTGCGTTGCACGTACTGGCACATTTGTTCGAAAACATGGAAAAACCTGTTGACATATTTCAATTAATAAATCATTTGATTATTTCATAATAAATATTTATAATAGTAATCCTTTTTTGGTTCAGAAAGCAATATTAATTATTTAATTTCAATTTCTTTATTTTTCTATAATGTTACTAAACCAAAATAATATAGGTTAATATTCTCCTAAATCGGCTCTAGTTTTTCTGTGTTGAAAAACTTGAACTTTATTTTGCATGTTAAAGGTTTACGAACAGATCAGTGAATGTTACTATATATCCTGTTTGCAATATAACTTATAAAGAAATAAAAATAATATAATAATCTATATATTAAATTACAAATAATGGATTAGTATGTATGGCACAAAAATTCTTATATTTTGCCTACAAAATTTGTTTCTTTGTTTATTTATGTATTATATTTTTTTTTCTTTTATCGTTATGCTATTTATTAGTTCATATATACATGAGAATATTTAAAGTAAAATATTTCTCATTATATTGCCACTCGTGTATTTTTAAAAATAGCCAATCCAAATTTTCTATGATGATACTTATGCTTCATTGAAAATAAACATATTTTCAATGACAAATTTGTAATGAATTCAGCTGAATTCATTAAAAATTTGTTATATTAACTTTGATACATGAACTTTGTAAAAAAAGTGTTTCCTACTACAATAACATTAGACTTTGTGAATTAATAAGTTCACAAAGATAAAATATTTTGGATTATTAAACGATAACAATTATAATGTACATTGCATTACAAATTAAAATTTTTTGATTCAATGCAAATTGCAAAATAATTAAATTATACATCTTCATAAATAAAAAACAATAAATAGTCGATTGGATGCATATCGTTTCTCACTATAAATACAATTTAAATAAGTTCCTTTATCGTTATTATCTTCGCGTTCAGATAACGACGTTGAGATTAAAATAAAGTTGCTAACAGCATTTTAAAAATTAATTTTTTCAGTCAAATTTCTCTAGTTTAATATCCTTGCTCTGTGAATAATTGCGTTATAGCCTTTTCAGCTATCACTTCTGTAGCTGGTTTCAAATATACATTGCAGTTTAACCATAAAACACTTGTATATGATATTTGTAATAGAAGAAAGATAATTATAAAAAATCGTGATCCATATATATTTTATAGTAATTATGTTGTTACAGAATATAAAGCGAATTAACACGTTTCGTGCCACGTGGGACGTATACGCCTCACGCTGAACTTTTCGATTGGACCATGTCAGTCACCAGCGATTAACGTGACATAAAATATCAACGAAATGTGTATTTCACGGGACAAATAGAAAAACGATCAAAACATTAATTTCAATTTATGTGTTATAAACCCAGCATTTCTATTCATTATAAAATACATAAATTTCCCTTTGTTATCAGCATTATATTAGGTGCACAAATTTGCTTCTGCTGTTTTTCTAGATTTTCAAGGCTTTATTATAAAAAACTAATTATATATTTACGATTCATAGTATGGTCCGTTGCTGATCACTAATTACTTCTATCTTTCGGGTACCATGCGAATGTCGCTTTAAAAAAATAATTCATTTTTTGAGGCATTCTACGTATCGATCCAATTTTTAACTTCGTCATAAGAATATAAATGCTGATCAGTCAGACTGCGTGCCATTAATAAAAACAAGTGATAGTCAGAAGGGGCAAGATCGGGGAAATACAGCGGTTGGAGTAGCACTTCCCTCTTTAACACTTCTAGTATTTTTGACCGACTTTGCAACATGGGGTCGAATATTGTTATGCTGCAAAATCACTTTATTTTGTTGCCTTTTGTTGTATTGTAGCCGTTTATTCCTCAATGTTCAACTTAAACTCATTAACTGCTGTTCATACAAATCGATCGTGATTATTTTAGGTGATTCTAGCAGCTCGTGATATATTACACCGAGCTGGTTCCATCAAATACAGAGCATAATCGTGGAGCTCTGAATATTCGGTTTGACCATCAACGTGGAAGCATGACCGGGAAATTCCCATGACTTCCTGCGCTTGGGGTTTTCGTAATGAACCCATTTTTCATCCCCAATCACAATGTGATGCAAAAGTCCCTTCTGTCTTTACCTATTAAGCAGATGTTCACAAGCAAACAAACGTCATTCAATATCTATTGGCTTGAACTTGTACAGCACCAAATTTTCTTGTTTCTAAATCACTCGTAATGATTCTGCCAATTCTTGTTGCGTTTGATACGAGTCATCATCAAGTAATGCCTTCAATTCTACATCGAATTTTTTCTCTTCCACCGTCATGTTGATTTTCGATATCAAAATCACCAATATTGAAGCGTTTAAACCACTTATAACAAGTTCTTTCACTAATAGCTGTATCACTACAAGTATATGAGGCCATTACTTGAGCCTTAGTCGCAGATTTCTTCATATTAAAGCAGAAAGTTAAAATCTCTCGCAAATGACGTAAATTTGGCTCATAAACCGACATTTTCAATTGAGAATAACTTTATGATGCAGAAATAAATCGACTAGCAATTCGATGTAGTTATGTTAACAAATGTCCAATTTGCAAAATATGATGTCTATATTTGTGTATTTCCACCATGACTTACCGTTAAAGCCATATATTTGAATACTAGGAAATAAATTTGTACACCTAATAATTAATACGGAACACCCCAGAATTTAATAATTATTGAGTAAATAAATTATTATTTATAATTCCATTATTTTATCATTAATTTATTAATAATTAAGTGAATCGTCTCAATGTATGTATAAAAATGAATTAAATACAATTTAAAATATATATGTATAAGCTTTCAAATTCATATATCATTTTCATGCAATATATTTGTGCTATACATTAAACTAATATACATACATAATATATCTAAGTGATATATAATTCATACAAAAAAACTCCATGTATTTAATTTATTTTAATTTCCGTATGTATTGCACTTTTTCTGATTTCTATTTTTTTAATGATTCCAATTTATAATTTCAGGATTTTTTAATGTGTTTTATGATTACTATGTTTATTACACTTAGTAATTACTGCATCATTTTATAGGTTTTATGTTCTCAAAATGTTTTTTTTTTTTTTTTCATGTTTCTCCTATAAATTATTTGTCATAAATCTTACAGATTAATTGATATATTATTCTGGTAATATTTGCTGTTTAATTTTATCTGTAACTTATTTAAAAATTTTGAAAATATTAATCTTATTAGAAAAAAAAATTTAGATAAATGAAATAAAAATTGTAATAGACATTTCAAACTACGTATGACTTGGGATTAATTTACAATGTTCCGGAAAAATCTGTTATATAATATAAAATTACGTAATATATGTACATTTTACGTAAAAATTAAACTTTTTTTTACTTTTATTAACACGTAAAATAATAACTAAACAAAATAAATTTAATGTCAAAATATTTTGTAGATCTATCTAAAGAAGATCAAGCATTTAATAAAATTCTATTTAAATATATATTATAAAGAAAATATGTTTTTTATGGTTATTTATTTATTACATTATTTTAATATATTAATATAATTATATAACAATTACACTATTATAAAATTGAATTAATAATTCTTAAATAGATCATTTTCAGTTTCGCTTAGTTTGACATTGAAAACATTGAAGAATTTTAATTTTCAAATACTTACAAAGACAAAATAAATAAAATAATTTTTGGCGAAATATTCCATTAAAATAACGCGACTGTAAATTAAGTGCATATTTTTCAATTAATTTAACTCAGAACTTCCATTCTAAAATAAATTTATTGACAAAGTATTTCATTGTAGTATATTATACACAGACGTAACGGCCTTAAAACAATTTATTTTATTACATTTTTACGTGAATCGAGTTTTGCATAATAAATTTCATAATAAAACAACTCAATGTAGAAAGATTTCCATATAACTAATGAGTGAGAAGTGAAACTGAGGATGCTGTATGCTTAGATTGTCATTTTTTCTAGCCGTATGCAACACATGGGTGCATACATTTAGTTAATCAGGTATCGAGAAATCGTCTTGAACGATATTCGTAGTTTGGTGCACTATGAATTTGTTCCGGAAGACAGACAGTCAATAAAAAGTATTATTTGGTCGTAT
>JABFOX010002656.1:0-11179 GCA_022817665.1 Axea sp. ZL-2020 | reverse complement strand
TTTTGTAAATTTATTGTGCAAATCAAATTGGACATGTAGTATTGGTTGAACTTGATTTTTTTTTCTACTCAAGAAAAAAAAAAAAAACTACAAATAAAACTTTCACAACTCAGCTGATAAATTATAAAAAAAATTGAAGGCAGACAATTCTTCGAAGTTCAGTTTGTGAAAAACAACATTTCTCTTCAGTCATCAAAAATTATTTTATTACATTATTAAAAATATACAAACGTTGTGCGAACTCACAAACGAACAAAAGTACATCATCAATCTCGTCGTACGTTTAATATCCGATAACTACATCTTCTACAACTTTTTCCACGGTACCCGACAATAGGTACCAAAGTTCAATGTCCACACTCTGCATTCTTAACAAACATTCTTGAGTATGCAAATCTGTACAGACTGACTCTGATAAAGTAGAAAATAAAAATGTCTCTTTCAGTGAATTGATTTTACTTTTTCGACGGCGATTGTCTGTGTAAAACTCGTGCATGCGCAATATAAGATTTTCCGGTTTTCAAATCATGGTACCCGACGGGTCCATTTTCACAGTCCGCGCAGGCCAAATACTTTATGTTCTCCACTTTGTAAGACACAGCGATGTTTTCAAACCCATTAATATCATCGATGACCCACCAGTCCTGGAAAACTTCCTTTTCTTCGTCGTCGTTGCTATTTTTCTTTTTTCTCATCGGCGGCAAAGCGTACTGAAAAATATTTTCGCACAAAACATTAGTTTATCGTGTTGTTTGGGCCACATTCAAAAATATAAACGTACTTAATTGTTCTTAATAAGAATCATTTTGAAATAAATGACAATAATAGCATAATAGTGAAAGGCCAAATTAATGGATGTGTACAATAAAAAAACAATAAATTAAAGTTACACTTCTAATCGAGTCGTTAAGGAGAAATAAAATATATCATGAATCGTCGTTGTACTGTTATTGTCGTGGCTTTATTGTACACCTTAATTTAATAAGATGTAATAATATTCGTGGTTTGCTCTTAGACTGTGAGATTGCGGGAGTTGTTATATGGATTGATTATTTCTTTGCACCGAAAACGGGGTCACGTAAAAGAAATGTGCTTGTACGTTTGTACGTGGCGTAAATTATGTTGCTGAGCAGTTTAGAAATTTGAAAATTTTTGAATATAACATTTTTAATTAAAAGTGTCTTGTTACTTTCTACATGATAAAGTGTTTGATTGATGAATGGGCCTTTATTTTAAAATTATGGGAACATAAACTGAGTTTAATAGACAGTTTTTACCATTAATTTATACAGCATAAAATATTTCTGACAAATCAGAACTTTTAAAATATCCTTAACTTGAGATAAAAAGTTGGGACGGGAAAATACGTAATTATAATGATAAAGAAAGATAAGGGTTTTGTTTGATAAATAATGGAGTTTTAATTCCTAAGGTTTTAATGGTGTTAAATTACACCATGTTCATTATATTATGTCAGTGTGTGGTAGTTAATTAAAAATTTTTTTATAAATATAAATTAATGCTTGACAGATAACTCTGTTTCAAACAATGTTCAATAAATTTATAGAAAAAAAGGATGTGCTAAAATAGCTTCATGATAATTTTAAGATAGAAAAATAATAAAAACGCCCTAAATATGTATAAATAAACAAAAGGAGTAATAAATTCATACAATTCAAACCATCAGTTGAATCATATTTTTGAAAGAAATGAATCGAAAGTATAGATGAAAAAAATAATGTAAATATAATTTTTTAAGATATGTGTTTATGAACGTGTTAAGCGTGAATTGAAATAAATTACAGCTCAAAAATTTAATTCAAAACTAATTAAAAAATGTGGTTAAAAAAAGCAGTGTGACAGAAATGACATTATAACAAATATCTGAATTTCTTTTTTTCCTTTTTTTTTTTCGATATAAAGTTACAGTTCTTATGAAATAAAATCATTTTTGTTACATTAATATCGCAAATTCTATTACAAGAAAAATTTTAGTCGTAAAACCTTTATACGTTTTGAAATGTTTATCAATACTAGAATATTTCAAATCACCGTAATTTTTTAATATATTTAAAATAGTATGAAATTAATTAATTTATTATTTAATCATTGTAATATTTGAAAATGCATAAATAAGTTTTATTTAAATTAATATAAGCTGATAATGCAATTTATGTAACATGTTATACATTGTAAAATATAAGAACAGAAAGAAAACTTTGTTAATGTAAAAAATAAATAGAAAAACATGTTAAAAGAGGAGTTTTTGCAAGAAATTGCATTGAAATTTAAAAAAAAATATTTCCAAATACTTTTGTAATATATATTATTCATGTTACTTGTAATCTATAATATAATATTTATATATTTTTAAAATATTAATATCTGCAAAGATATTATATTATGCTAACTATAATATCTGTTATATATAATATATGTCTGATTCAATATATAAAAGTATTTTGAAAATGACATATTATGCTTTAGCAATTTAAATAATCAACTTATAAAAATCTGTAATTATCAAAAGAATTTTAAAATCAGTTGAATAATACAATATATAATATACATTATATATAAATTTGTACATTATTGTACAAAAATTATAAGATATTAGTCCAAGAGAACTAAACAATTTGATGTCTTTATTATTTATAAATCTTTTAGGACTTACTTTTTTATATTAATTTCTAAAAATGAATCCAATTATACTAAAAGACATGTAGAATTTACAATATTTTTAAAACTGAACGTATAAAGATACGTTTTTTATACTCATAATGTTTATTAAAGTAACAAATTAAATATAAATATTAATGGAATAGATTTCTCATCAAATGCTCCTTTCTAAAATATTTATAAAGAATGATTTTTATAATAAATAATCCTACCTGATGAAGGAACATGGTTGTTCATGTAAAAAAATGTAAGCATTTAAATAATTAACATGACTTTAAAATATGATTTTCTTTAAGGAACAAGTGTCATTTCAAATAAGTATTAATCAAATTAACATATCTTGTTTTACACTCAATAGATTCATGTCAAAGCACTTAACATACATAATAACATAATAGTTATTTTTACATCAACTGCTCTAAAAGTTTGTAATTTTTAAACAATAAATTTGGAGAACAGCATTATCATAACAAGCAATTGCAAATTCAATTACAGATAAAATTAATTTATGCCACATGCCTGTAAATTTTTTTTTGTTTAATAAAAACGCATAATGTTTTTAGTAGTCATACATCATTTTGTAATTTTAGTTATAATAAAAAACTAAACTATAGTTTACCCAGCGAGCTGAAATTGATTAAGTAATTAGCATATCAAAATAACGTTTAATCAGACACTCGTATCAAGTAATTTCTAAAGTTACTTTGTTGTTTCATAAAACAAAAATTTTGGCCGCTTCGCAGTTAAATGTTTTAACATACTTTTATCATCATAGTTCATTAAAAAAAAAAAATGTTTCTCATGGCATTTCGCTATTGTCAATTTCACGATCAAATTCAGACCCGTTTGTCATCTATGATTCTTTGTATTAATAAATAAATAAATAAATAAACAAGTAAAAAGAAAATAACCAAACAAACTGATTTGACACGAAGACTGTGATGACATGCAACTTACCTTCATATCTACGTGCTTGGCAATGCCGCTTTGTATAATCTTCGACGACTTACAGACTTGACAGATGACCGTGTGGACATTTTTGTCATTGGAATCCCACGCGGGTTGCTCATATTCTTGGTCCATTTTGACTCGAGGAGGCTTTGCCGGACGAAAACCGTGATCAACAGAAAAATTAATAAAAGAGCTAACTTCAAGTTGAAGTTGGATACATAATATTCATTTTGTTGAGGGACATTAAAGTGAACAGTCAGTCGGTTTGTTTACCGACTGTGGTAAATTCTTTAAAAGTAATTTGATTTGTAAAGCGACATCACTTTTCAAAGTGCATCAAATGCATTAAAAACTTTGCAAAGAAATTATTTTTAATAAAAATAGAATTATATAAATTATGAACAAATTATAATGTGTTAAGCATAAACAAGATGGATAAATATTATGAAAGATTTAAAATTCAATAAAGGAATATTCATTATTTTTTTCCGTTTAAAATTTTATATTTCATTACTTGGAATGTTATTACGTTTTATTTTATTTGTTCACTTTTTTGTATTCTCATGGACATTTTAATCTTTTATTAATGTAATATAAATAATGAATAACATGCAAAAGCATACTTTTTATTAAATAAAAATAATTTAATGAGAGTGTTAAAAAAATTTTTATGAAATTGAATATTAATATTTATACATAATTATTTTTAAATATTGCACAATTGTCCAAACTTGCTTATATTTTATCTATTTTTTATATAACATCATATTTTATCTATTTCTTTCTAAGTGTATTATTATATATTTATGTTGTTAAATTGTATATATTGATACATGAATAGAATCAGCACGCAAAATCAAGTATGCAAAAAATAGTTTTACATTTTTTTTTGCTGATTTTTATATTTAATAAAAAATATACATTTATATGTACTGAAAATATATTATCAATCTACATTTAATACATTGTCCATGCAAGGTGCCAATATAGGTTTATTTTTGCTAGGGGTATTACAAAAAAATAAACTTTACAGCTTAGGAACAATCTTTTGATGAGGTTTTATTTTCCCTCAACAATATATATAAAGAAAAGATTTAAAAAATTCTGCTCACTTCTACTTTCTACAATTGCAGTTTTGGCTTAAAATTACAATATTTATTGTACAAATCATGTATTATAAATAGTTATACTTTTATTAATTCATCAAAGATTTTTTAAATATAAAATTAAAATTCATATAAAGGTTTAATACAACAAAAAATGCATAGTAACAAATATCTGAAAATTGTAGAAAACATCTACATATTTTAATTTATAGTTCAACATTGAATTAAAAATATTTTATAGTGTTCGATAAATAATAATATGATATTTATGTATACTTTAATTAATTAACTGAGGTCAGTTAAATTAATGTATACATTATTATAAACATTTACGACATTTGGTTTTGATGTTACAATAAATGAGCAAATAGATAATTGTTCAGTTGGTTAAATTCTGTTTGAAAATTGAAAATTTAATTGCCTATTAAACCTGATATAATTAAACGTTTTACAGTTAAAATATAGTTATTTGAAATAATAATTGAATTCATATTTAAACACTACTTTCACTACAACAAATGATTTAAAGTCAATTTCTCGTTTAAAGCTGATTGAGTCAACAAATCAATCAGTACTTATTCTATGTAACACAAAATTTTAATTGCATTACAAGCTCTTTCAATGTTGTCTTAATTTAATTATCCATTAAATTAAATTAAAACAGTAGTTTTTATAATTATCAAATATATAAAGATTTGGAAGTAATAAAGAATTACTTAAGTATCAATTAATTAAACACTGGCAACATTAATGTTTGGTCGATAAATTCCTAAAGTATTTTTGAAATAGATTTCCAAAGAATGGCATTTTTTATTTAAATTGTACAATAAATTATTTAATCGACGTTTATATTTATAATATAATTGATTTAATTTGATTAAAACTGTTGAATAATACTACAAACTAATTCAATGAATTACAATATAATAGTTTTATATAAACTAATTTGTATTGTATTTTTTTTCCTTCATATTCAATTAATTTTTAGTTGTTCAAACATCAATGGTGTATAGAAAAAATTTTAACTTTGTCTTACTGAAAATGTACAATTTTGTATAACATTTATCAAATTTCTAGACATATTTTCCAAGACATATAGAGCTTATGTTTACTAATATTTTCATTTGTTTTGGGAGTAAAGAATAAAGCCATGATTATTGATATTAAGATGCATGTATATATTTGTGTTTGATTCGAACAATGAGGTATATGCAAATGATACAACTATAACAAACAATCTCCAACACTAATATGATTCAATTACTGACGATTTGGAGTTGTGCAATGCGTCGTGAGACTTGTGGAATAACCGTTATTATTCGCTGTTTTTCCGCTGTGTCAAAAAATCGAACCATTTGATATTTGTATCGAATTCAGGAAAACTCAATAATTTTTTAACAATTGAGCATTCGATCTCATCTCAGGAACAGGGCTAGTAACAATTTCCCAAGTTCCATCGATATGTTGTAGATTGAAATCATCAGAAACTCAACTCGCATACAAAAGTACATGCTACAACTAAATGCTATTATTCAATGAATAAGTGTCGCAAAGTAAAACTTTAATTCGCATCATAATTTGGCCTTCGGAATATACTGTAAAACATAATAAACAACACATAATATCAAAAGGATTCAACGGTGCCAACGAATTAAATTATCAAAATTATGGCAATATTATGTATTGTAATTGTTACGGAACGCAAATCCGTAGAAACTTTGCGGATAGAGGGAGCGACTCCCTCCGGTAACTGTACAAACTGGAGAACTGTTTCGTCCGAAAAAATTTGTAACGTCATTTACATCTGTCCCTCGCATTCTCGCATCTTTCTCTCTAACAATACTCTGCATTATTTTTTAAACTATACATTATGTCTTGTCTCTAAACTATGCATCTCTAATTTACGTATGCTTGATTTATATACATTTATTATGACACGAATGCTGTCATGATCGCTATTACATATACATATACATTTAAACATATATATAATAAAATATTCAACATTTCCTTTCTATTCTTTCGTGGTTCCACGACGAAAAGTTATTTTTTTCCACACGATTCAAGCTTTTACTTTTTGTTATATATTGTTCAGCACATCCCTTTCCGCGTAATTTTCGCTTCCTTGACATTTTGTCTTATACTTTACTGCGCACACCATACATATCTTTGATCGAATTTTAATTACCGCGCATCGTCATTCAGCACGAGTTCTTTTTATTTTGTACTTCTGCGCAGGTTTGATATGATTTTGACTATTGCGCATCTTTACACGCAGTTCTTTTTATTGCGCTCATTTCAAGCGGGTCAAAGAAATGAAAGCCGCGCGAAAACTTAATAAATGGCACATCGCGGTTTGCATAGTATTTAATAACACAAGGTAGTGCCGCTTTTAAATACCTAGGTATATCAATTTGATAACGGTTTTGTTCATTTCAACTTGAACGTCGTCGATACATGGAATAAAACGTTCGTCAAGCGTTGAATAACTTCTTTGCGTCGTTAATAAAACGTATCCTTACATAAAAAACAAATATCCATAAAAAATCATACCATTATTCTTATAAACGCAAGTAGCGTCAGTGTCAGCGCGAAATAAAACAACGTTAATTAAATCAAATATTCAAATTTCGTTTAACTAAAATTTAATTAAAAAAAAAAAAAAAAGAAAAAAAAAGAAAAATATTACCTTACAAGTGAACAATTTGTAAAAGAAATTCTTGGTATAATATCAGTTAATTAATTAAGCGATGTAACTGTGATTAACCGTAAAGAAATACATTGAGAAACAATTGTGATCTTAACGACGCAAACTGAAGACTTGATCAAAATTCAGCAATTTGTCCACGGGTAGATTTTTCACTATTTTCACCGTACATTTGCTTAAAAAATAACGGTCAATTACTTGTGCCAGAGTTGAGCATTTATGTACATTATAAAAACGCAGCATAACAAACAACAGCTGATGGGAAATCGCTGAGATTTGATATAAAAGTCTTCTCGAGAGAAGTTACCATTTAAACTCTAAACTCAGGCCCCGATTCGGGTTACAAGAATAAAACTCTAGTTGTGATGTTTGCTTGGTTTTTTCTGTGTGGTGACTTGCAGAAAAAACTGTATCAGTTTCATGACTAGAGTGAATTTAGCCTAATTGCATTTTGTAATAAAAAAAGTAAAATAAAATAACGAAATCAACTCTCCTGATTCGTTGTTCGTCATGAATGGGTCCCAGACCTAAGTACTTGGACTGAATTTTACGTCGCGACAGCGACTATCTTATTTTCGGCATTAGTATTATCGAGAATAAATAGGAACTAAATTCTTTGTCCTCGCCATAACAATCGGCATCCGTTACGACACCCATTGAATCGAGCGCCACTTCATCTACCGCTTGCTCATCGTTAAAAAAGTTTCATATCAAAAAGAAAAAGTGCCCTTTGAAGGAGAAAAAAATGATACGTTTCTTTTCTCCCGCAGATCGGCTTTGTTTATGAAAGAGAGTATTCTTTACTGTGGGCATACCAAGAATTGATGCTTGTTTACTGGTAAGAAATTTGTCTGAACATGCTGCTGATCTCCTCGAGTGTCTTGTTTTTCGTTTCAGGCACCTTCTTATAAATGAAAATCGTGAATAGACCGAGTAATGCTGCAAATATCAAGAACACAAACGGACCTAAAGATTCTTGTAGAGGTAAAAAGGCAATGCCGACGATGAAGTTGGCAGTCCAGTTGACGGCGATAGCGACAGATGTCGCAGTGGGTCGTGCAGATTGATTGAACAATTCAGATACGAGGAACCAAGGGATGCTGCCGGGTCCAATCGCGAAAAATACGATGAACATGATCACCAAAACTACCGAAAAGTAGGCCGCACCCGCGAACTGTTTCTGCAAAAAGAAAAAAACACTCGGATTAATTTCACTATATATAATAATGAATAGAATTACTAATTTACAAATTCTGGATACTAACTAAACTTGACAAAGTCTAATCGCAAATCCCATATTGATGTGTAATGATTGAACAACAAATGTTAAAATAGCATTCATTTAAAAATCTGTTTTCACAATGTTTATAAATTTGCTGGATAAAGATTTATAAGTTTCACAAGTATTACCTGGTATAAATTCGTATGGTTTTTGCAAAATACAATTCATATAAATTCAATAAAAAATTATGACCAATGATATATATACACTGTAAAAATGCATAATAGAAAAACTACTTAAATTATTTTCTAAATTTTTCTAAATTTTTCTAAATTTTTCTAAATTTTTTCTAAATATTTATAAGAAATAAAATTCGACTGTCTCTTTTATATGTATTACCAGCGGCAAGAGTCATACCGATTCATACCAAGTATATTTTTCTTGTGAAAATGTATGAATTTATAACCACATTATAGTATTTTATTATTGAAAAAATGTTTCTTTTAACAAAATTTAAACGTCCATTGTAATGTCTGAGCAATGTTAAATAACAAATATATAACAATTGGATTACAATATTAATTTTTGAATGTCAAATTCGAATATCAAATCAAATGCCAATCTATATAAAAACCTAAGAATTCTGTGTTCATTTTAAAAAAGAACAATGAAAATTCATAAAAATTTACAAAAATAGCGAATTTTAAAAAAAATTAATATATTTTTATCTTAATGCCAACATAGTGTTGACTTTGCAGCATATGTAACTCACTACCATTTTGTAAAGTTTTTTCAAAATTATTTTGCAAATTATACCTATGAAGCGTTTAAAAATACATATTCAGTATTAGTTCACTAAGAATTTATGTCAAGAAATTCTGTAATTTATTGTATAGCAGATATCTTCGTACCAACTTTGTTTCTCGCTTTTTACGATAAATCATAAATATGACTTTTGACATTTTTGTTACAAAATTTTTAGTTTTACATTATAGATTTATTTTATTACTTGTTTTCTAATAAATCATTAAACATAGCAACTGTCACATTACCTTCAAATAGATTAGCGTTAATGTTTGATACAACGACTCTTAGGTAAACATTTCAATATTAAACGAACATTTAACTAACTTTTAGCACGAATATATTCCTTAAAAATGTTCTAATGACTGAATGAAAATCTTCAATCAAGCTTTTTAAATTTATATTTTGAGTGTTATAACATGTTATAATATTATGATTCCGTTCGAGAAACTAACAAAATATAAATTTTGCATATATTATTCCTAATAAACTCTTAGAGATACGAAAACTTGTACAGATTTTAAGATGTAGAATATAATGATAGTAAAATAAAAAAAAAAAAAAAAAAAATTTATCCTATCTAGATTTCTGTCGAGTATTTTTGCACGTATTCTACTGTTCTAAATGATCTAAACCCAATAAACTATGCATTTCGTTATAATACTGCTGCGATACCACCATTGTGCTAATACCAAATACATGGTTGACTGATAAGTTTACGCTTTAATGTAGTAACATAAATAAAAACTATTTAATTTACTTACAGAATTCAGAGAGATGGTAATCAAGATGGTAACAATGAAATCACCACCGAAACCAACCAGAAGAAGAGTCTTTCTTCCAGCCTTCTCGATTAAGAACAAAGAAACAATAGTCACGATTACGTTCACCGTTCCAAGACCAATGGTTGCGTATTGTGAAGCTTCTTCTGAAAGGTTTGCCATCTGGAAGATTTTGGTGGAAAAGAACATAATAGCATTGATACCGGAGAACTGTTGAGCTATCATAATCACTAGAGCAATCATCAGAGGGATTCGTAGAGCAGAGTTCATGATAAGTTCACGGAGAGTTACTTGAGGTACAAGTTTCACTGATTCATACTCTGTTCTCATTTCATCCATTTCGTCATGCACGTCGTTGGTACCCCTAAGCCATACCAAAGCTGCAACGAAATTATTCGTGTTTTTATTTATTTAATTTAATTTATTTATTTAATTTAATTTACTTATTTAATTATAACCTTAAATTAACCAATCATGCAGAGGCGTTAAAGAATTGTGTAATGTTGAAACCATATCTAAAATATTACCTTTTTGGGCATCTAATTGCTTGTCTTTACTGAACATAAGATATTTTGGAGTTTCTGGGCAGAACGGTAATGTGATAACTTGGAAGATTGCAGGAACAATAGTCATGGCAAACAGAACCGGCCAATGTTGTTCGGTGCCCAGAATTTGTTGCATGCCCAGAACTTGTGCTATCAGGATGGAGATCGTAATAATCAATTGATAGACGGTTCCCACAGCACCTCGTAAATGAATCGGAGATATCTCAGCCAAGTACATCGGTGTCAAACCCGCGTTCAAACCAGAGTTTATACCCATAAATAACCGTCCTATTATGAACATTTCATAACTACTGGCAGCTTTCGAAGTAGATTCAAAGATCACCGTCAGAATTACGAAGATGTTATTTATCAGTAAAGCGCCC
>JABFOX010002655.1:0-11179 GCA_022817665.1 Axea sp. ZL-2020 | reverse complement strand
ATTCGTTAAGTTCAATTTAGGTATGCTAAATTTATTTGTAAAAACGGTCACTAAAGACACACAAAATATGAACCGAAATAGACATTAAAGGAAAAGTGCCTTAATGCAAAGTCATACACTCAAAAAATTTAAACGGTAAATAACTAATACGCGAAAAGGGCTTTTATCTTAGTGTGAAAAGGATGAAGGGCAACAAATGATACAACTGGAACGAGTGCCACTTGTGCTTGTCTTGCTATTAATAGTGTCCAGCATCCTCTCGAGGTTACGCTATTCCACTGATAAGAGGGCATTATGCTGCAGTTGCAAGTTATAGGTTGTTAAAGCTGTTGTATGACGCACCACGGTTTATATGAAAAGAGGCACCCCATTCTAATTCAAATTAGGTGGGCAAATTTATACTTACACTTACTTTGAAACCCTATTGCACGTTATCACTGATAAATCTAATAATACAAAATTGTCCTTGCAAGGTATTTTGCTTCGTAATATGTAGTCTAGGAGAAAATTTTCTAACATTTTAAATGTGCGCACGGTTAAGTGTACAATGAAAAGCAAGTTTCAATACCTATTCGTTCATAGTTAATTATGCTTTGTACTTGTGAGCAAAAATTTAATTACTTTGGAATCAATTGACTTCTGAATTGAAAATTTAATTAGAAAATTTAACAATTTTGATGATAACTTGATAAAAGAAGAATTGCTATCATAATAATAGAACTTATTTGTATTGTTTATTATAAACGCACAAGTAATATTGTTGATACATGGCAATATTATTACTGTAAATGGCGTCACGATTATATAATGTTTGGTAATAAAATAATAATAATAAAATTAATAAATTCTCAATGTTTTTCTTGATTTTTATTTAATATATTTATTATACGATAGTATTAATGTTGTATAAATTTATGATATAAAATTATTATTTGTTAGCAGAATAAAATGCGTTTAATTTTTAACTGAAGCTAATATCTTTTTAATAGCACATACTGAAAGTGACATTTGTTATTTAGAAGAAAATATTATTTTACTTAGTATAACAATTAATTGTATTACATGGGTAATTTAATTATACATACAAATTAGTTAACAATCATTAATTAAAATGACAAATGTTTCATTTTATAATATATTTTTCATTTTAAAGTCTTACTTTGTAGGTATTTATATAATGACTTAATTTTCTTCTATTTATATTAATATAACTAGATATATATATAAAATATAAGTTAAAATATAACTGTTGCCAACTGTATTCAGTCATTCAGATATCGATATTTTGTCATTTATGAGAAATGTGTTATTTAAGTTTATCAAATAAAAAAGAATTAATTAAATTAAAAAAGTGTATAATAATTTCAAAACCAACTTATTATAAGTATGTCAGCATGACTAAATTAATCAGTTTGTTGTTTAAATTTTAAGAGTTATTATAAAAAAAAAACAACTTGATATTTTTATGAAATGTATTTGTTAAATTTAGATCATTTATTTTATCGAAATTCCACGATTTGGTATTATCTATTTCAAGAATAACACCTTTTTTCAAGCAATAGTAAATGTGACTTAGTGTCTGAACTTTATACACCGTTGTGATATAACTGTAATTTAATGTTATATCGCAACGCGGTATAACATTTTTCTTGTTCCGTAAATGACGATATACATATAACCATGTTATTTACGAAAATTCAGAAAAGATTACGGCGTCAAAGAATGTAATAAAATATAATTAATTTGCGTGTTCAAGATGTGATCTTATACATATTATTTTAATTTAGATTACAGTGTGAAGGAAGAAGTGTAATATGCGGATTCACCTAGTTTTAGCACCGAAATATCTCGTATTCTAGATTCATATCTTGCGCGTTTATCTACACGCGTATGTAAAACTTTAAATTCCATTGCTTTCTATAAATAAAATGACCGTTTTTAATTGCGTTGTTGTATTAAGAGATTTTTACTGTTGCATTTAATATTTATTAAGTTCTATCTTTTTTATTTTTTCTATCAATCGCAAAGGCGATGTTGATTCAAAGTTATAAATACAATGTATGAGACAAAATTTAAAATATATGTGATATGATAATTCAATTTCAATGGATTTATATCATTAATGCAGAGTGTTTGAATGGTCAAGTTCTGTTTTCATAATTATTATGGTCATGCTTGTTTAAAGTAAACATTATATTTCATGCGCCGTAATTTCTACTCAACTCTTTTTCTTTTATTAAATTTATTCACGTAATGTATACAGGGTGTTTATTTTTAATTGAAAACTCAGAATATTTCGAGAAATAATTGTTGTACAAAAAAATGTCTCAAATAATAACCTGCGTCACAAAATATGTTGAGTTTATTTGAATCATTTCTTTCGAATTTTGACTTCATCAACAATGATAAAATTTGAAATTTACCATTTATTACCCTTAGATCAAAAGAAAATTAATTTTGAGATTACTAGGCTTACTCTCACGATTTAACGATGGTAAATAGTAACTTTTTAATGAAATGTAATTCGAGAAAAATTATTTTAATACACTAGATATATTTTATAACACAGAATTCAAAATTGCAATTAAAAGTAGAGGTTCCGTTTGAAATGTCAAAGTTGTTCACCCAGCTCAATCTTCATGGTCAATGAAAGAGGGGATCAATGAAATTCTCATACAGGCAATAGCCACATTTGAAAATATTAAAATTTCATTTGGAATATTTTTATCATAAAATGCTTATTTCTCGAGACAAAATGAGCTGTCAATTTAAAACAAACACCTTGTATATCGTCTTGACAATTTAGTAAAAATTCCTGCTGTTAAAGTTGCCTTTGCTATATTTTAGCTTTTTTTCCTGTTACAAATTTAAAGGAAAAGTTAAACAAAACTTACGATTTTGTGAAGATTTGTATGGTATGTACACGCAATTAATTTTATATTTGAATATACTAAATTTACGTTAATTGAACAGTACATTTATAAGTTTTGCATTCTCAGGTATATTTTTGGATTTTTGTATTGATTCAAGTATATTATGGAAATATGAAATATATTTGGCTGCATTCAAGTATATTTTACAACTGAATAAAATAATAATATAATTTAAATTTCATTCAAATTTATTATACCTAATTTAAGTATCTGTAGATATACATTTTTCTAGCATAAGTTATGAAACACTAATATACAGAAATATAATTTGATATATTGAAAACCATAAACGTACTGATAAAAGGTGATAAAAGTTATAAATAAATATATTTATTATATTAAGATAAATTTGTGTTGAATACAAATGCCATTGAATGCAGATTAACGGGCCGATTTAATAATCGTGAACTTGTTCAATAATTTTCTTAAGAAAGCAATAATTAATTATTTAATTTTAATTCAATGGAAATTGTGTAATGACATTTAATCATTTTTATTTCAGTTTCATTAATCGAATTTTACTACAGCTAGAATTCTTAATACAAATATTTACTTTATTTAAATTCATGGCAATCTTGACATTACTTTCTTCACTCAAACTTCCACAAAGCCGAAAAATATTTATGAAATAAATATTTATATTTTTTCATTTTTATTTAACCAACCATCAAATTATCTTGCATAATAACAGAAAAAAATTATCTATATTTCTGTGGAATATCATTACATCATTTTTTTTCCTTTAAATTTCTTGTTGGAATAATTGCATTTCTTATATAATGTTGATATATTTATTTGTGGTTATAAATAATGTTGTGGTTATTTAATCACATATTTTCTAACTTTTGTCGCATTACAGAAATAGTTTGATGTATTTCAATTTTAAATAACAACATTGAGGATTGATTTGGTGGAATTCAGTCGCTTCTGGTGGTCCCTTCCTAACACGCCTAAATAACATTCACGAAAAAAGAAGTAAGCGAGTACCCATACATGAGCATACAAATGGGCTAGATTTACATCGAGTTCAACGACCATTGGCTATGTCGTGGTAATTTAACTAGCCTCGCCTTTCCACAGCCTTGACTGTAACCTCGGTTTAGTTGTGTCTATAACTGCGTTTCTTTTGTTATGTTTATGGATGAATGGAAAATAGTAAATATCAGCATTGCCGGAAGGAAATCTACTTTTTACAATGCATTCGTTATAATTAGTCAGTTTCAGTACTCATTTTAACTAAAGAAACTTCTTTCGTTAAAATAATTCGGAATTTTCAAGACAGTAAGCATTTCCTGTTTAATTACAACACTTATTTTTGCCATGAAAAAAATTCATTACACATTAATAGCTTTGTGTGTTTTTTAAATTACACGCGTTAATTGCATTTTATAATAATCTTATGAATTAAAATCAATTTCATAGTTATTTGACCTATTATATTAAACAATATTATTACAATATTAATTGCAATTATACATTAATCAGTTTATTATTATAGTTAAATAACGAAGATCGTCAATTTAAAGAAATCGTACATGTGCCAGTGTATAACAATTAAATTTAAATTACACGGCTACTATAGTCTGTACACTTTTAATTACAGTGATTTTCTGAGATGTAATTATAGTAGTGCATATATGCACATATAAAAAAGAGCGGTGAAACTTTTATTATTTCACTATTTGGTGAGTATAGCGCTGATAAAAAATTAACATTTTTAATTACAGATATAGATTTTAGAAGAAATGGAATTTAAATTAAGAAAAATTTATTTCGATGTGTCTAAAAATTTTCTACACTCGTTATGTAATTTTATAATTGTACTTCGAATTAAATTATTTTCATATTTTATTTCTACGAAAATATTCAACAGTTGGTGTATATGGAAACATTGGATGTAATTTTTAACACAGCTTTGTTTAGAATAAGTGGAAATTAAATTTTGTTTATTGAATAAAGATCTGAACATCTGTATATGTAATTCTAAAAATCATTCTTTTTAAAGCTGTAGATATGTGACAGCTCTTGTACTTTATAACAAAGAATTTGCAATGCACGTGCAAATTTTTTAACAAAGTGTCATGCTTTAATCGAATGAACTTTTGTACAGTTTAATGCAGATAGTTTAAGTTTCGAATGTATAAAATTATAATAAAACATTTTTAATATTATGTGAAATATAACTTTTCTTATTAATTTCGCTTTATAGATTTGCATATCCAACATTCACTATTGGTATCTACGTGCAAACATTTCAGAAATGTTCAGTATTTTATGGAATTATTCAAATTCTAATCCGTTGGGGAAGAACCTTGAGAGATTCTTCAGGGTTCTTTCTTTTTTTGTTAGTTGATTTTACTTTGCTTTCTTATTTTAATTTTAATACGAAATCACTGCACAGAACATTAAATTGAAAATTTATTTCATTATTATTAATTAATTCTTTCAACAATGAAGTAATATTAATTGATGCATCCTGAATCCCTCTTAACTATGATTGTTGTTCAATTAAACTTAAATGATACAAAGAATAAACTGCGTTTTTGATCTTTCAGTATTTAAAAATAAATAAATAGTCAATTTTAGGTAATAAAGAAAAAAACATAAAAAAACAAAAAAAAATCAAAAGTAAGTTAAAATTGAATTGATGTTGAAATAATATTTTTTCGTGATTCTATTTTGGTGATTGTTGATTTTATCTTCTTTTGCGAACAAATGATTTTAATCTTATGAAGTATTCAAAAATGTAAAATTGACAGCGCAATTTCCTATATCCGCGATCCGATTTCCTAAAATATGTATGGAAGAGGTAGAAAATGAATATGATATATAAATAAAAGAATTATTGCGATAAAAGATAGTTCTTTTGGATATACATTTAATGGCAGGTGAATTTTGAAACGACGTTCAACAATATTCTATCGAATGTTATTATAAAAAATTATTTTAGTTTACGATTTATTTAATTGTATTGATTTTTTATTTAAAACAATTAAAATTTCAGTTGAAATAACTAAAGATAAACAATTTTGAGAGTAGTTGATCATGCATATTTTTATCATATTTACTGACATCATTAACTGTTGCGGTTTTCATGCTTAAATGAAAACGTTGTTTTCAATTTGTTATCAAATGGTATATTACAACAACAAACAAAAGCAAAATATCACGAACTGTTGCATTTTATAATAACAATAAATTCAAAGATGTAAAGTTGTTTTCGTATTCATAGATGTCTATAAAATGAATGGGTAGGCTATGTTTATTGCGACAGAAGAGATAAGCGATAACACTACGTTGCCCCGACTGATTCTGGTGGTAGTTTTAACATATTTTTGCAGTTAGTTTTCTTCGACGGTTTCAACAGTTAAATTAAGGTTTATCATTTGAAATTTCAAAGTTAACCTCGCTTTATGCCCAGGAATGATTGAAGGGAAGAAATTTTCACACAGGCAGAAGCTTCTTTTGAAAATTTCTCGAAATATTCCGAATTATCAACTTCAAACAAATATCAGTATATCAATTAAAATAAATAGAAATGGCTTTTAGTTCATTCATATATAATTGTATAATATTTATGGAAACTTTTATGAATGGTTGCTTTCAGTTATATTTACTACTGTTTATCCTTTACACATAATTATATATGATTTGCAATAATCGCAGTTAATAATTTATAAATGTATGATTGTAATATTTGTGTAACTATGCACAGACTATAAATGAATTATATGAGATTATATATGCATATACAAATGAACATGTGTACAACTTTGGTGCACATGTTGCATATTAGGTTGATTATTAGAAAACCATATAATACTCATGTACATTATGCTTTAATGCTTCCATTATAAGACGTTTTTATTTATTTACCAAAAAAAACCATTAAAAATTTATAACGAATTATAGTACATGTAATTTATATATTTGAAAATATAAATTAAGATGCAAACAGTTGCATTTCATAAATTTTCTTATATAAATAGGATTAAGGGAAATTTAAAATTTTATATTAAAACTTTGAAGTAATAAAAGTACAAATGAGTTACCTTTAATTAAAGTCATTTTTGATTTTGTTCGTTCGTTTGTTCGATCAGTTTTGTTCGACACATTTAATTTCTGTGAAATTTGGAAGGTGAACAAAAACTTTCAAATATGTGCTTATTATTCAGTTTTTATAAGTTAAGATGAATAGATAATTATTCTAGGATCACATCAATCTTCATCCTCAGCTTATCATTAAAAATATTGACTATATAAAAATTTGAAATTAAAATCGTTTGAAACATTTCGAAAAACTATTTTTAGACGAATGAAAAATTCCAAAGTGATGTATTAAATATAAACTTAAATCGAAATAAATTTACAAAAAAATCAGTTTCGTTTAAAAATAATATTGTTAGCTTACAGTTTTAATTATCTATTGTAGATGTTATTGACCCGTGTTTGTAAATTAAAAAAGCACACAAAAATTAGTCTTGAATGCACGATTTCTTACTTGGAATTGCTTGTATGCACAGTAACTTATAAATAGAGTAGCAGACATGTATTTAGAAAATCTGAATTCTAGATGTGCAAACTCTCCATAATTTCAGAGACAAAATTGTCGTGTAAAATGAAATTCATGGTGTAGTCATTATCATATAATCAAATCAAGCGTGACTCATAATAATTAAAAATAATTACAATTTGAGATATTTTGTCTCTTATTAATGCAAATGCTAGTTTATAATATATACTGAGGATTTCTTACTCATGTACAAAATTAACAAACGAAAAGATGAATTATAGATTTAGTAAGTTATTCGAATTATTTGTGGTTGAATGAATAGCATATATGGTTTCATCAAAACCGTTGATGTGTTAAATGTGCATAAAGTTTGTGGTGTTTCGTTAGAACTTTTACTACGAAAAATAATATACAAAATATGATCTTTGAAAGAAGAAACACGAATATATAATATGTTTGAAACACAAATATATATATAACAAAAATTACAAATATACGACCAATTCTGTTAGGTTTTTAAAACTGCTCACATAGTGCAAATTGTAATTATTCATAAACAGTAAATTTCAAGTTAAGTATGACACTCTATGTCACTATTTTAAAAAGTAATTCGTGTTATTCTTCTCAGTTCAATGTATATGTATTGTTTATATCTCATAATTTAAAAAGATAAATGTAAAATCTTTTTAAATATAATCACGCTTAAAAACAATTTATGCAATACCGATTGGACAGGAATGTTAGTATATTATAAAAACAATATATAATTTGGTTGTTCATTACATTGCATAAAATGTATTTTTTATGAAAGAATGCAAATTTTCACTTGTTTAGTTGTAAGTTTACATTTTTTTTACGTAAAATTACGTAGTACCACAGGCAATTTGCAATTAAATAACATTTTTTAAAGTGCACAGGGATATTATCCATAGTATGTCAATTATGAAAATACGTCTTGAATGTTAAACTCTAAAGATGAAATTTAAAAAATCTAGAAAGAAATTTATAAAATCTACAAGAAATTTATAAGATTAGCTTCATTTCGCTGAAATTGTATGTATATAGTATAGTTTATTTTAACAAACAATTGAAAATTTATTGACGATCTATTTTAATATGTAATTACACTTTAAAAGAATTTATAAATATTACATAGATTCGATCGAGATGACTCTTTTGGTGCTATTTATGGTGTATTTACAAAGGTGTACTTTTGGTTGAAAATTCCAAGATATAAATGATTATCAAAATTGAGTTTGCTAAACAAATAAAAAATTGTTATCAGTTAATGCTAACTGATGAATTAAATAAAAATCACATGTTGGTTTATGACGTTTACGAAAATATTTTAAAGCATAGCAATTTTAAATATTTATTAACCTTTAACAGAATCGATCATTCTTGAATGAATTATTAACAATGTTGACGAAATAAAATCAAAAAGACATTTTATAATTAAATTTCCTCTGCTTCGACATATTTAATAAATGTATAATTATTATCTTAAAATCCAATAATAATATTTTTATATTCGATAAATACTAGTTTGTAATTGCTGATTTATATCAGTACTACTGAATTTAAAATTATTTAAATCATTATAAATTTATATTATATTTACATTTTAATAATGTCAATTTAAAATCATGAATGAGTATTTTTATAACATGTCTTATGTTAATATATTTATTCAATGATTTCTTACCAAATTTGTAAGATATTTACACTAATCTAGGTATTTGAGTACTCATTTTAAATTACAAAAATACTCAAAGATATATAGAACAAAAACACTGTTCCATGTTTGTTTCACATCTTTTCTTTTATAAAAAAACTTGAAATTTTATTTTATTTCATAGATTGTTTTTTAATGTTTCCCTTATTCTTTCTTTTCTCTTGGCATTTTAGTTATACAAAAATGTGAAATTATAATATAAAACTCAGACTTTTTTTTAGATAATAAGGTCTATATTTAATATTGTGAAGTGAAGTTAATTAACTGCAAAGTAAATTTTAATTATTTTTCTTTTAACCCACGCATTACATATCAAATTCCACGCAAATAAAATTTAATATAAAATTCAATCAAAATGATATGATCATAAAATTGAAAAAAAAAAAAGATATTATATGTGAATTTTTTTATTTTATTTATTTTATCGTATAAAAAATTGAAGTAATAAAGTCAATTAAATTCATGTCTGAGTTTATATGTGAAAAATCACGAGATATAATATAATTTTTTATGTGTTACATTGTGAAAATCTTCATTAAACAATAATATTTTTAAGGATTCACAGACAAGAAGGTTTATAATTTTTAACAAGGTTATACACGAAAAAAATATTATTATATTTCGGTAAATCTATAGTCAATGAACATTAGGATTTTAAGAGTCAACACAGACTTTTCTTATTAATCTTAATTTATGATTAGAGGTATTGAATTGGTCTCGTGACAGAGTCGTTTAGAAAAATTTAATGGAAAGATTAGAATTAGAAGCTTATTGTACAAATTGTGGTTTATTAATAATAGTTCAATAAGAACTGAATTCTAATTCTTTTGGGGTCGAAGGAAAGATGATAAGTAATCGCTGATAATCCACTTTGACTTATTAAATCAGACTATCGTAGTTTTGAAATTGGAACAAAGGTTGGTCTCGACGTATGTATTATGTAATATTAAATTAACATACCGCGCGGAATTTTCACTGGCCAAGCGTGATTTGTCACTGTGAAACGAAGCTCCAAAAGTCATGGCGAAGCTTGTCAAGTGTTTCTCTCGTTCTGTAGTTGAATTGAGTAAGAAAATGTTCCGGAGAAGAGAACTCCAACTAGTAGGCTTATCCAATAGTTCTACGAAAGCTAGTTTTCTCTGGACACCTCAACCGGATTTTAAATAAAGAAACTGACGTGTAATTCAATTTGAAAAGCACTAAGCAGTTTCATAATTAAACTAAATGTTGTCATTTTTATCAGTGCAAGTCTTTTTCCTTCGTATCCGTCTGCGAACCATTATATCACTGGAAAATTGTTTGAAAATTTTTCTTAAGACTGATTTTATTATTACGAATTCGTAACACTGTGTTTAAAAATAACATATTTCCTTTTTTTTATGAAACATGTGGTATTGCCATTTATCAATATTGTATTTGATAAATGTTAGGTGAGTAAATATTACATTAAAACTTACATATTTATGTTTCATTTATTGTTTCATTATCGAATCACATTTTTGGGTCAAAAACGACTTTTTAGGCCTTGAATAGTCGATTTTGCTTGTTTTTTAGAACTTCTATTTCTGTTCGAAATTAACGTTGATTTCGATGTAAAATGCGTTTTTAACACGTTTTTACGTGCAATTTGATATACCAAATGCATTTAAAGTCGAAACTAATACGAATTCTGAAATCACATTTTTGGGTCAAAAACGACTTTTTAGGCCTTGAATAGTCGATTTTGCTTGTTTTTTAGAACTTCTATTTCTGTTCGAAATTAACGTTGATTTCGATGTAAAATGCGTTTTTAACACGTTTTTACGTGCAATTTGATATACCAAATGCATTTAAAGTCGAAACTAATACGAATTCTGAAATCACATTTTTGGGTCAAAAACGACTTTTTAGGCCTTGAATAGTCGATTTTGCTTGTTTTTTAGAACTTCTATTTCTGTTCGAAATTAACGTCGATTTCGATGTAAAATGCGTTTTTAACACGTTTTTACGTGCAATTTG
>JABFOX010002654.1:0-11180 GCA_022817665.1 Axea sp. ZL-2020 | reverse complement strand
TGAGTAATAATTTTTTGAGTAATTCAACAAACCATGATATCCATTTTAAATATTTAATTGTAATTACAGAAAACAAACAAGTGACGATCGATATAATTAAACTATCATGTGAGCTCAGAAGAACTTGAATTTTCAACCAAACAAAATCATATCTCGAAAACGAAACATTGAGAATCGCGTTCTACACACGCTGACGAATATTTGATTTTGTCCAATCAGTCTTCATTAAACGCACGTTTTTATTTGTACCGATTCGATTTTTGCTTTAAAAACAATCCCGATGCAGAAATAATTAAAACTATAGAAAGTGAAGAATAGAGAAACACGGAAAACACGTGTCGCGCGTGTTTTCATGAACGAACGCACTGAAAACTAAACGTAAACTTGTTAAGAGGCATATTGCTTGTTGTTGTCGCTGAATGAACACGCCGGCTTAAAAACGCAATGATGTATGAATGCAAAGTGCGGTCGAGATGAAACAGTGAAAAATTTTACAATCCATAGAGAGGTCGGTTGTTTGTCAAAGTCGTCTTATCACAACGATTAAACGAACTATTCATGAATTTAACGAGACAATTGCGACGTGTCACTATTCGCGCACATCTTCGAATTCAAATTTGCCGCCAGCACGTTTTGGCGCGAGATTTAAATTTTCTACTTGTTTGCCCCCCGTTTATTCGGTCTGTGAATTGAATTTGCGAGGAAAACTGATCGACTATTGATCGAAAACGGCGTATCGCGTATCTATGAGTTGTGAGCGAAGCGGAGAGATATCGCGTGTGAAGAGTTGCACACGGTTTAGTCACGACTGAGCCGAAACACCGAGAGAGATTACTTTTAAAAGGAGAAGCAAATGAAGAGCGTTGACAGGCACCCGAGTGAAACACATTTTTACGTGTATGTGTGAGTTCACACACGTACACATACGTCCGTGTAACGAATTGCCGATACCTCGCACGAATCGTTTCGGATTAAAGGAACGAGGTCTCGCCGAAGATTCAAATTTCGCGCCGAAATAACTTTAATATTAATTTTTAAAAAACAAATTTAAAAGGTGTTCCCCGGCATTGCAGTTTCAAACTCCAAATTATTTCACAAAATTTAAACACACAAACATTTTTTTACAAATATGAATTAAATTTATCGATTTCCTGCATTTAAAAAAGGCTCGATTTGTTCAGAAGCTGCACCATTGGCTGACTTAGCTTGGTAAAAAACAAACTTTGCTCTTTCTTCGATAAAACGAGATTAGTTTGATGTGAACAAAGCGCACATTTCTGTACTAATTTGCACCTTTTTCCATATTTTTTTTCACGCGAAAGTTTGTGCGGTTAAGGAACGATTGCTGTCCAATATTTGTGTATCAGTTGTGGTAGCTTGAACGTACATATGTGTGTAAGATAGACGTGATTTTGTAAAAGAAATGTTTGAAATATGTTTTTTTTTAGTAATTTTTTTTTATTGCGAGAAGCTTAATTGCTTGAAACTCACCATGATCGTGCGTATCGATTTTTTGCATCCAGCATTGTAGATGGTTATATTCCTTTTCGTCCCATTCGTATAAGTCACTGTCTACATCTTTCGTGCACTCGGACACATCTGGAAATAACGATAATCTGGAAAGTGTAGAAAACCTACAGTTAACTTGAATTTATCCATATCAATATACTACTTAACGTTCATTACTTTTTCAAATCATTTTGTCTGTTTCAACAAACGCAATCCTAACTGAAAACTGAATATACATTTGATCAAAACTTTTGCAAATGACTCAAACCGTTCAAAAAGAAATTGTTCTGAGAAGTGGAGTTGTTACAACGTTTAAAAAAAGTTGTTTCGAATTAATAAAGAAATGTAAACTACTAGGGAAATGCAAAAGTGACAGATCTATAACTCATGTAGACGTTACAATATTACGCTTTAAATATAACCACCAATCAAAAATTTATCGGTGCCAGTAAAGTGCAAATATATGTATATAATAAATGTCACTTGTGACGTACTCAATGATGCCAATTTTTTAGGGTATTAATAAATCACGAAAAGTGCTATGAAAAGTGGTTTTTATTGCTTTTGCGAGTGATTCGAATTTTATTAAATGACGATAAACATTTTTTAACTTACTGAATCATTCCATCGAAAGTTGATCAGCAATTAAAGTCAAATTAGATGTTATTAAGACAATTGAAGATCAATCGAGCGTCGAAATTAATCATCGAAGCAGAATTAATTAATTGCGGTAAAATTTGAAATTAATGATAATTTGCAATATTGATCAGTGATTTATAGAATGAAAGATTTTCAGTAAGAGAAGGCTTTGGCTATAAAATAACAAAACCTATCAGAATTTGAAATAAAAGTAGCGTCAAGTTACGAAAATATTATACTCAGCTTTATTGATTGAAAAGCGAATTTATTCAAAAATATGTGAACACTTCTTTTGGATTGAGCAAAGCGCAAGTTATTTCACAATATTTTAATTCGTTTGCTTTTGTTAATCCGAGTTAAATTTTAATAATAGAAAATGTATTGGTTTAAATAAATAAAACAAAAAAAAAACAAAACAAAACAAAGCAAAGAACAAAAAAGATAAGACAATTTAGTAAAAAAGGAAAACAGAAAATAAAAGAGCAATTTGAATGTGTTGAGTGATTTCTTTTCCGACGTCTTTGAACAGTTAAGCTGGGACTAGGTCAAGGCGATTGACTGTTTTGAGAAGTCACCTTTTTGCCCTCTCTCTTTGCAAAATCTCATTAAACTTATCAAAGAATATGGCGAGTTTTGTATTGTTCAAATTCGCCCCATATCAGATTACATTTGCGTGCTGATTAAGAAAACGAGTGCGATTTTTTCTCTTTCTTTCTCCTTTTATTTTCATTTTTATCTCGAGCTGCTGACGATTCAGTGTGTGACGAAACAATTGTACAAGCTGATAAAATATACAAAGAAACAGCGCTGCGCCCATTCAACAAAAATTGCTCATTAATCTCGTGAAATGTTTAATTAAACGTCGCGGTTTTATAGCGGTTATTTTTCTTATTTCCTTTTTTTTTCCCCGACGCAATTGATGGACATTGTTTTTAGGATTTATGGAGTTTCGGCGTCGATTGAGAATTGTTTTTGAGGAAACGAAGGAATGGAAAATTTAAGAGGAAATGTTATTTGACTTCGGCAAAGAGTAAATTAAGTTTTTAGTGAAACTGAAATGTAAATAATTGTTTGTTAAAAACAACTAATTGCATTAGGAATAAAAACAGTTCTTTTCGACAGGATTATTCTTTTTTTTCATTAAAGTAATAATGTTTAAACAGTTGTTAAAATGTTGGTTGATTAATGATTGAAAAATAATTTATATTTTTTAACTAAAAATTGAAATTTAAATATTCTACATAATACTTTCGTTACATTCTTACTGTTAGGAGACAGTTTGTTAAACAATTATTTTAATTTAATTAACATTTATGACTCGGGAAAGATATAAAAGTAATATTATTTTTTGAAAATAAAAAATAAATGATTAAGATAGATAATTATTTTGTAATAATTTTGTCAAAGTTAATGTTAGTGAAAATTGTATTAATTTTTTTTAATATTTCTTGTACTATATTTATAAAACAATAATTTTAATTTGTATACATATTAATATTTGCTTTTGCCAAACATCTGTTTTACCATAAAACTAATGGTCTATTTGTATTTTTTTGTTTCTGTACAATCTGTAAAATATTCTATTGTAATTTTTATATACATATAATACAATCTGTAAATTGTAAAATCATTTATAGATATTATTTTACATCAAATAATTCTTCGGTAAAATTATTTTTACAATAAACGACTTGATATACCATGCAGTAAAATGATATTTTCATGAATTATTTATATTTTTTTATTGAATAAATTTGTTGAGATATGCAAAAATTGTAAAAATTTTTTTTTTATAATATTTTATATTGTTTTTTTTTATACTATTATTTATATACTTATATTATTATATACAACTATATTATTATATACATATATAGTATATACAACTATTATTATACTTATTTTATAATAAACATGAAAATATAACAATAAATTTATTTGATATATTAAGCGCTTGAAAATTTAAAATAATGAAATTAAGTTTTTATTTAATCAAATTCTTCTTCAAAGAAAATTACTGCATTTCAATATAATTCTTGTACTATTAAATTTTTAATATGAACTTTTAACAACTTTTTTTTGTATTTTTCATTAATCTTATATAAATATTTCTTTTCAAGCACAAAGATGTTTAAAGTAAGGAATGCTCTAGATTGAAAAATTAACGAACAAACGAAATATTATTAAGAAGTAAACACATACCACTATGCGTATCCAAAGAATGTTTCGGCTTGATGACATTTGATATCTTTTTGTTCGGTTTCATGCACTCCAGTAAGTTGCTCGACGAGCAGCCCATTTTGCCCGCTTTTCACGACAAACCTCCCTCGATTCGGTAGGTCTTCATTATCCAACGAAAACGCTGACAATTTCATCGATAAAACGAACGACAAACTCGTGCCAAAAGCTTCGTACAAACATTACATCATAAAAGGGCGCACGGTTGCTCTCGTACGAACAGGTAATTGGTGCGAGACAAATTTTCAAACTTCGAACGAAACGTCATTGGTGGCTCTGAAAAACACAAATTTCGAATGACCTCAGCGTCGAAAACCAAACACGAAAATACAAGCAACACACAATTTAACAAAATCTAGAAATAAGGTGATTTTGAAATAAAATTTATCGAGATTTAAATATTTATTAATCAGTATTAAAATTTCCCTAACGTTATGTTTGAACGCGGAGTCGCGTATTTATTTTCGTAAGAGATTTTGGTTTTGTGAAAAATGACGCGTGATAGGGAGTTGTTTTGCGCGAATGTAACTTAATCGACCGATACGAGTGGACGAATCGAAAATTAAAATAAAAAAACTTGCCAAAGCGAACGTCACACGTAACTCTGCGGCAAATAAGAACACAGTATTCTTAGCGGCAAACGCGTTGGCAGAGTACGGTACACCGATATAAAAAAAGATAAAATAAAAAAATAAAATAAGCCAAGATCGCAGAAAAAATGGTTTTTACTCAAATTCTTGTTATCCGCAAACAAATGTAAAAGTGAATCATTTTTTTATATGTATTATTTCTGTACTTCGTTGAGTTGTCCGTATACAAAGTGCATTACAAAAAATATCAGATCAGAATTTTTCACTCGCTCATAACATTTCTTAAATTAATACATATACGTTAGTTTTTATTCAAATTTCAAATTTCTTTCATCGCACGAGCATTGCGCAAACAAAAATGAAGAAATTAACTCGTTTCTTTTCAATCTTTAATTATTAATTATTATAATTAATTATTATAATATACGTATAATGATAAAAAGTGATATAATGGACTAGCTGAACGATGTAAGAGAAAAGAGACCATCGACGATACGTTTTATCTTATCACATTACACTGATACAGAGAAAATTGTTTTATACGGGCTACGCGTAACAATTTACGTGGTTATGAAAAACTCTTCGTTCTACACGACAATCGATACCCCCAGAATGGAGCATTAGTTGTACAATTTAGAAACAAGAGTCTTGAATAAAGTTCTTTCAATATATATCATTACGCTTTGGAAGTATTTATACGAATTAAAAAGACGAATTGAACTTGGAAGCTGATTTCCTTCAGACATTTGCAAAAATAAATTTTAATCAAACGTAAGCGAATCGAAGCAGTTTTTAAATCAGTCGCAAAATTTCTCGTCCCCGAAAAAGCCCAATCACGTAGCTAATGAAAATCACTCAGTGTGACAACGCAGTGTTTTTTGTGCGCAAGTCAATATTTTAAAAAATGATGAGTCCTGCTTGCTTGTTAATTATTTGCTTCGTATACAAAGCCGAGGTATTGCTTGCAAAAATATTTTTGTTCGACTAATTTCAATTTCGGCAAATAAACATCAGTTTATTAGGGAATATTACACCTTGTGTTTGCATAGTGCTTTTCCATTGCACCTATCAGTCCATTAATTAACATTTTATTCGTCTATAGGAAATTGAGGCGATAAATTTTAATGTCATTCGTTACAATATAATATATATATATAAATTAAGAAATTAAAATTAAAATTAAAGAATGCATGTTTTTTGAAACGTGTCGCTAGATAAATCAATTGTTTCAAGTTCTGGTATACATCCAAAATTTGATATATTCATATATCAATATTATTATAAGTACAGTGGTTGAATGATGGTATAAAAGACTAATTTTTTAAAAAGAGTCAACAATTTTTCTTGAAAATTTCAATAGTCAAACAATGAAATGAAATTAAGAAACGTGCATATCGCAATGCATTAAATGCGTCGTATTGCGCTTATCAATGTCAGCTGTTTTAACGTATGCGTATAAATATTAAGTAAAAATGCGACGGGTTTTTAACGGAGAGAAGACACCGACGTTGCTATCAATCATGTGAGCTAGCGACGGTTACACAATAAGAAAATGTACGAGAGCAAGAGCATTAAGTCGAGCATTGTGCAACATTTTATAATCTAACGCAGAAAAGACTGACTGAGATAAATAAGCGATTCTTGCAGAATAGTTAATTTTCTGCGCAACTGTTATTGATCGAATCATTTAAATAGATAAACAATCAGGATTTAAAGTGCGAGTCAATAAGAAAGTCTCTTGGCGCGCCATCTCGCGGAGAAGTTCAATTTCGGGAATTCCCTGTTTGCAAAAGAGCGGGAGTTTTAAAATGAAAAATGATCCCGCGTGATTCTCGCAAGGAATTGTTTGACACGTCCCAAATATATATTTGTCTTTAAATCCGATATTTGCCGTTGTTAAATATCGTTAACCTACTATCTTCGTCACACTTTGTCTTATATATGTTTACGTACAGAATGTTTGATTAATTTAAACGAAGAATTTTACGAACAAAAAATCGACCAGGACGTGTTTTATCCTGACAAATGGAATAAAAAAGAGAATAAAGTAAAAAATACTGGCAGGTCAATATTTGAGTTTTCGAAACAATTTCGAATATTGAGGTATGATTGAATGTAAGGTCGATGTGTCAATACATCATTAAAAAAAAGTAAATATTTATAAAACAAAGAACGATTTCTGTGACACATTTTTTATTACTTTCAGAAATGTAGTATTTTTTAGTATAGATGTGTTTATAACGTCTAGGATTCATAGTTAGAATTTGAGCTTGATTTAAATTTGTTCAGTGGAACGTCTATAAATTTAATAAATGTGTCAGTCGAGTTGTACAATAATTTTCTTTTTAAGTATGAATGATAATTTCATTGAATTTTTAAATTTGGAAAAAAGTAGTCATTGAATGAATGAAATGTTAAAATTTTATCTATTGAAGTAGCGATTATTTTTTGTCACGTACACATTGACAAATGTATTTCGTTGTTTAAAATTTTTTTTTTTTTTATATGCAGTTATCGGCTTTCAATGATCTTGACTAGGCTCTATTTGTAATTTCCAATTGACCTTACAATAAGAACTCTGCTCCTTTCAATTTCTGTTAATAAAATGATAAGCTCTGGAGTAATTATAATAGATTGAGTAGAAACTTTAAACAATTGAATGAATATGAGGAGAACAAAACTTTAAGTGGATTTTCGTTGAACGATTTAATGAAATTTTGAAGGAATGAGCAATTCATGAAACATATAATAACAATTTAATTGATAGATGAAGGTGAAACAGGAAGCTGGTTAGAAGAATTTAATTAAACAGTCGATTTTAAAGTAAAAAACTGTTGTTGCTAAAGAATCGAATGCTGAAAGCATATACAATTTTAATAGTAATTTTGATTGTAAACTATCAAGCGATGTTTATGAAAATTGATATATTATTAAAAATTGTAAAATAACTGAATAAGGAAAATGATGTGTTTTCTGTTTAACAAGTAAGATGTAAGCAATAAAATGCGCAAATACAAATTGGATAATTAAGCATTTAAATATAGTCAATCTTAGGCAAAAGTAACAAAGTGATGTAAAGAAACGGTCCACTGAGAATTAAATTATATTAAGTGTGAATTTCATTTATTGGATAAAAATTATTTATTACAGTATTGTTATGTAATACAAAAAATAAATATGCGTTAGAATTAACAGTAATTTTCAAATTATTTAAATAATAATTTAATCAAAAATAATACAATATATAAATAATATTAAAATTGTTTCCATTGATTCAATCTACTTTAAGTTATGTATTATGAAAACCTAATAATTAAAGAAAAATAAAAATTGAACTGTATATATAAAAAAACAAGCAAATAAAACACAGATGCTTTGAAAAAAAAAAATCACACAAACAAAAAATCAAGAATTAGTTTCATAAATCTCAGATGAGAACACGAATCAAATAATTCTATGCAAATTTTTTTTAAATTGTCATTAATGTTAACAGTAATAATTACTAATGAATATTTATTATTAATATTACATGCGCCGTTGTTATGTGCTTGTTATGCATAGGTTTTTTTGCTTTCTGTGTTAATATAGTGTTAAAAACCTAGTTAAGCAAATTTATTTTAAGGCACGCTACGGTACTACTTGTTTCTTTATTTTAAACAGTGCTTATATATGGATCAAACAAATGTATGCATGGAGTCAAATGTAAATATTTTATTACAAAACTGATCTAAAAATTTATTGTGCTTAGGCGAATGTCTAATATCTAATATCATTAAATATCAATAATAAAATATCAAAAAAGTCCATAAAAGCATAAGTGAGTTAATTAGGCTTGTTTCAAATAATTTAATAATTAACATTATGATAATTCATCCAAAAGTTTGCAGGTAGAAGTAATGTTTTGGAAATAGAAATTGAATTTCTCTAATAACAAGCAATAATCCGAATTTTCATGAAACTATTTATTTCCAAATGCGAGCTTTAAAGACAATTTTTTTTAATTATGCTTATAAAGGAAAATGGTATAATGTAGGTTATAAGTTGAAGAATAGTTTAAAAATACATTTTTCCCTCCTACAAATTCATCTATACACAAATATAAAATAAAAAAAGCATTGAAATTTTATTTCTGAAATGTAACAAATTTTAAAGTAAGGGTCAAACAAAAGACTGCACTCGTACTCTGAAGTTTAATAGGTTTAAATCATTTTAAATGAAAACGTTTACGAGCAAGGTTTTAAATATGCTGCTCGATAAATTAAAAATTTCAGTTAGGTAAAATCAGGCTGCTTTAATAAGTAACAGAAACAGAAATAAACATAATTTTAGGTCTTAAAAAATACTATAATTTTTTTTAATTTAATGCGAAAGTTTTACTTTTAGATAAAATGCAATACCGCAAATTTGTTCAGTTATATAAAAATATGTAATAAAACTGTGTGTAATGAATTTAATGTAAGAGACAAATATGTAGGAAAATGTATCAGGTTTATATCTGTTATAAATTAGTGAACTTAAAACGTGAATTCTAAAATTACAATAATAATTTATTACAATTGCAATCAACATAATGGAAATGATGGAAAAGCGTAACATTTTTCCGAACGTTTAAAAATATATTAGGATTATTATTATTGCAGGTAAATGAAAAAAAAAAAATAACACAGATGCAAATAATGTACAATATTATATACTTTATTTAAGAATAATAAATATAAGGAAATTTTATATCAACAAAATAATAATGATTTTGATATAAATAAGATATGTTTATGTAAAAATAAGAAATTATGTATTTATACATGTCTATAACTAAAGTAAGATATGAAGTTATAAGAAAAAAAAAGTACTTTAAAAATAAACACATGTTCAAAAAATAGTATAATTAATATTACAATACAAAATTAAGATGAAAAATGTATAATTTAATTAAAATGTAATAAAAATGTATGTTTGCAAGGGTGTCAGAGTGTACTTATAAATTAGTAGTTAAGAAGCATTTGTCTAATTTAAGTTATTTAAATAACTAAAATTCAGAGATAAAAATTATTATAATGTAATTTCTTATCTTAGTTAAGTCGTTATACAACTTCAAACATACTTTAAAGATTTATAAAAACATGAAGTAATATATTTTTCTATAATGTGATACTACTGCAAATGTCCAAATATACAGATAAAAGTTTAAAGTTTAGCTTGTAAATTTGAAAGAATATTTCATAATTAATAATTGAACAGAAACAAACGAAACATGTAGTCTTTATTTAATTTACAATACTAAACATTAGACCATTATTGTAATTATTATAGCACAATCTGTACATAGAAGTTATTTATACAATGTTAACAATTTCTAAACAAATGGATACTTTTACAATAGCTTTGTACAGACACTATATTCAACTTAACCATTTTGAACCTTAAAACTCCAATGAATTTTCTGAAGAAATGAACTTTTATTAATTAAAATTAAATTTAGAAAAATTAATTAAGAACCGAACAAAGCTTCTGTCCCCAAATGAAACTTATCCAAGTTCAAAGTCCGAATAACTATTGTCAGTTTATAAATAGCTTTAAATATAAATGAATGAAAAATTAATGACACTGGGTCTTCGAAGGCTTTAATAATTACACGAATGATTTTAAAACTGAACATCGAACTAAAAATTACCAATAAAACCAAAACGAATTTCTCACAAATTTTTCACACGGCCTCTTTTGAATTTACTCCACAGTCAAACACATTAATTTCAACTTGATTGTTTAAAAAAAAAACAAACTTTTAATCGAAATACTTTAATTATTAGAGTTAGCAAATTTATACTTCTCGTGGAATTAATTTCACAAGTCTCAAAATGCAAGCATCCCAAACAGTATTTTTCTCAACGACTGGAATAGAGCAAGGTGTAGTAGACATCAAAAAAAGTAGCACACCTCGTTGCAAAATTAACTCCACAGGTCACATTTTCGATATACAAAAAAATAAGAAAAAAGAAAAAGATGATAAGGGCACCAGACGAAAATTTTCAAACAACGAAAGACTATCACGCTAAATATTCAAAAAAAAAAAAAAAAAAAAAAAAAAAAAAAAAAAAAAAAAAAAAATAAAAAATTTACCACACCACAACACACAGAGAAACAGACTCCGTTATTTCGTGTCGCACGCGTATACATCGTCGTTGTGCCATGTCGTCCTTTTTCCCC
>JABFOX010002653.1:0-11182 GCA_022817665.1 Axea sp. ZL-2020 | reverse complement strand
ACTTTTTTAATGGGGTATCCTTTTAAATATAAACGATAAATTCAAATAAAATATATGTATTATCCATTATAGATATCATCAAATTATTTTTAAAAAATATTTTTAGTTTTATGATGTGTATAATGGTTTGTCTGATAGCAACTTTAACCGGAAAACCTATAAAGACCTGTTTTAAGTCTCTTTAAAGAGTAAAATGAATAATTATCAAATGTGTATAAAACATAAATCATATTCAGTTGTATCGATGAAATTATCATCGAACTACTAATCGAATGTGTTTTTACTTATTTCCCTTACACTTCAACAGTACAAAAATATTAGTACACTAAAAATTTATAATTTGTATAATATAACATGATATTCGTGATATCTCTCTGTCAATATTCTGTGTTATGAATAATTAAGTCGAATGACATTTATTTTCTCAGCTTACTTATAATAAACATTAATATTAAAGTTTCATACTTTTTTCAGTAAAGTTTTAATAGAAATTTGAAAAATTTGAAGTAAAAGTGAAAAAAAAGTATTAATATTAAATACATTGTAGTTTGGCGTAATTATGAGAGTTTGGAAATTTTTATATAGCTAAAGTGGAATTTATTTTGTGCCGAGTGTACAAAAATTTTATATAAGTCTTATGGAAAATGTTCTTATATTACAGCTGTACTAATCATTAAGCAATACTAGCACAAAGTACATTGACGTTTCATTTATTTGCCAATACTGATAATCAATATATTATCAAGACTTGACTGATAGTTTACGACTGATAAAGCACCGAAATTTTTATATGAGTATGACTAATTGATTTATCATCTCAAAGGTCATTTTCAACTCATTTTAAAAGTTCCACATATTATTATGATTGTTTAATGTTCGCATTAATGGGTACCATTGGATTGGAACTAAAAATATTAGGATATTCATAATATAATATTGAATACTAAATAATATTTATTTGTATTTATATTTCGAAAAATATTTCATCAGTTGTGTAGAAAAGTCAAATATTTGTCCGTCTACATTAAATTATAAATATTTCTTGTTTTATTATAATTCAACTTTAATTATACCGTCTTAACAAAACGGATATTGACTCTGAACTAGATAGTTACAAATATTGCAAGTGCTGAAATTTAATTCTAATTACTAGTATAGATAATAATGATAAAATAATAATTGTTGAAGCATTTAAAAAAAAACGTTATTCATAATCCCTTAATATGATATTTATTTATATTAATAAATTATAAATTGTAAAAAAATAGGTGTTTAAATTTTATATTTAGTACAAGTATAATGCACCAATTAAAAAGATCCGCAGTTATCCCTCATATGACATCATGAATAAAAAAATATATATGTGACTATTAGTTATACATTTCAACCATTACATATTGAGATATTAAAGTGGTTTGTTCCTTTTGTCTAAACTACTTTTAGCATTTTCAAAACAATAGTTATAAATAAAATTTCGTATGTTTATTAGATACTATTTTTAATGGTCAAAAATATCGTTTAATCTCAATAATTAGTTGAAAAGTATTATGAGAGATCTGCTTCGAACATCCAAAAGAAATAAAAATCTAGCAAAACATAAAATAAATTGTTAAAATGGTATTAGATAATTGTAAAGTGAATTTAGAAGAGGTAATTGATGACTTAAAGATATCAAAAGGCCGTGTATATAATATATTGCACAAATATTCAAGTATCAGAAAACTATTTTCCACATGACTGCCACGTTTTGCAGAATAAACATAACTTTTTCGTCGATATATAACAATGGATGAAATACAAATCTACTATTAAACTCAAAAATCAAATTGTCAGTTTCAAAGCCGTCCGTCCGAAACGATTCGAAAAGACACAGCTGTCAATATAAAAATATTCACGAACTACTCAGAAAAAAGGCCGAATATTACTATTAGTTGTTGAACCGATTGAAATCAAAGAGAAACTACTTCATATGACGAAGAAGAAAGGGCTTTTTCACCAAGACAATGCATCATATCATAATTCGATGGTTACGGTTGAAAAACTACACGAATTAGACTTTCAGACACCACCCACCTTATTCTCTAAATCTGGCTCACATTGTTATCTGATCGCAAGTCTCAAAAGGATTTTCCAAGGAAAGAGATTTAGCACGAATGATTAAGTCATACTAGAAATTGAAATATCTTTTTGGAGTCTCGACAGTTAGTTCTATAAGAAAGGCATCGAAATATTAGACAAGCGTTTGAACGTATCAATCTTAAAGAATACTTTGTTGATGAATAAAGTCAAATTTTGCCAAAAAAGAATTTGTTTAAAAGTTAATCTCGGAAATTATTGACTGCTGTGTTACATATAAATAATTTGTTTTATAACGAAACGCTTTTATAATTGTATTACAACACATTGCTGAAAAAACTAAAAATGAAGATATTAAATTACTTGCAGACAAAAAGTTGTATTTAAAATGTGTAAAGATATTTATACTTATATTAAAACTTAAATGTAATTATTTCTGTCATTTACTTCCTTACGAAATTGGCTTTCATGCAATTATACAGAAAATGTTAGTAGCTTTCTACGTGCATTGCCGCTGACCTCAATTCCGCTTCGTCGACCATTGATCTTGGCCGTGATTCATACAAGCATTTATCGTAGTACATTACGGAGCAGATATCTTTATACCTTTCTCAGCGACACACTGATCGATTAATCAAGTACTAATCTTGAAGTACAGAATATAACAATGTATGAAATAGAAATAATTACAAATTAACATACACGACGTAATTATTTTAATGAAATGAAATTATTAAGTTTTAAAATCAAAGTTTAATAATTTATTATCAACTAATTCTAGTGAAATAATACGCAGCGTGTTATTATGTAATATTAACGCCCCAAGACAAATTTCAACCATTAAATAAATCATACAGAATAACAGATAAAATATGTTATTGATTACAATGAAAATCTTTATTTAAATTGAATTTTAAAATTATGTATAAGAACATTTATGATTGTTTTTCAATGCAGTTAAAATGTCAAATATTTAATATACAGTGAAGAATATAACTATTTCAATTAACCAGTGAAAAGTTTTAAGTACAGAGAAACTAATAAAAATGTGTCTTCATTTATTTTGTTAAATGTGGGTATTTTGTTGATTTTCTAACCACATAATTATTTAATGTTTGAAATGTTAACGTTCATGTAAATTTTAATGTATTGGAAATTAATAATTATTTATAATTTAAATGTATAAAAACCAAAAAATGAGCATGAATCAGTTCCTTGCTTTCCACGTTAAAGCCGAACACTTATTCACTGAGATATTCTGCCTTACTACTTGTGTATTTGCTACACCGAATCTTTATATTATTTCGTAATTTTGTAAAAAAATAAAAATAACAGAAATAATTATTACCGAATTCTTGTTATCCAGTTGCAATGATATTATTGAACAAAGTAGATTACATAAACAGCAAACTTATTTTTAAATTAACAATAAGAAAATCTTATTATTCAAACTTTAAAATAATTCAATTTGTTAAACTTTATATTTTAAATGTTTTTTAATTTGTTTATTTTAATACAAAATGATTGAATCTTTGTCAAAATAACTAATTTCTCATTCTTAATTATTTATGCAAATTTCATTGCGCAAACTTTGCAGAATTTGTGCACAATCAAATTAAGTGAGAAACTGTTACTGTAAATAATCTCCACATATTTTGAAAACATATTTTTCGAAAATAAATTGCTCTGTAGATGCACAGCATCTTTTTATATATGAATTGTCTTATATATCAGTATTTTGTCTAAAGAGTTAATTTATATATGGAACTTTTTATTTCTGCTTTATGTCACACCGTTTATCTATTTTAATCTACTTTTTTGTTTGTTTTTCATAAATTTATCCGTACTTAATAGAAGGAAATAGATCTGAAGAATAATGTTTTACTATAATTAGATTATTGTAATTGCTTTTCAAAAGTATATTTTGGATAAAACACTAAAACACAAATTTATCAAAGATCAGAATAATGATGGATATCAAGAAATTATCATTTTTGGTAAAATGGCGTTCTGACAACTATTATAGTCCGGTTCTGTTTCATCAAAGTTGTAAAATATCCTATATTAATTTCATAAAGTTCTTACAAAGTTTTTTATTTATTTATTTATATTATATATATTTATTTATTTATATTATATATTATTATTTTTTATATATATATAAAATATGTATAGTCATAACTTTTGATTTTGGTCTTAGATATGGAATACTTAAAAGGGTATTAAATAAAATGAAAATAATTGTTGAATTTGCGTTACTTTTTGAAACTTCTGTACAGTTCAATGTCCTACATTGATTGAAACAACTGATATTTTGAAAAAGAATCCATCTCAGAGGCATGTATTTCCCGGAAGAAATTAAAGATGGTTTGTTGAATTGTCTTGCCAACATGCGGAAAAGCACTAATGTGGTGTACAATGATTCTGAGTATCTTGTTAATCCAGAACCCCGTGACTACGTGAACCACGCGTGAGCGACCCGACGAACCATGGCTATGCTGGGGACAAACCGCTACGTGGATCTAAAGGGTTCAGCTTGTACGAGCGCACAATTATTGAAATTAGAGCGAGTAGACGTCCAAATGTCTAATAAACATAGTCAAATTATTTGATTCCATTAATTCAATAAACCCTGATTCTCATTTATTTATTTATGTATTCATTTATTCATTTGTTTATGTATTTAGTAATGTTTTTGTTTGTTCATTTGTATGTTTGGGTATTTATTTATTTGTGTATTCATTCGTTCATTTACTTATACATCCCATACAAGAAGTGTTTTTGTATTAAGTTCATCAAAATTTAGCGTGTAAAATTTTACTTGTAAATATTTATTGTTCAATACAATTTTAATGACACAAAATACATTCAATGAAATTGAATATTCCATGTAATATTACAAAGTTGCATGAATTAAATATTTCAAGCATTCATGTATATTTAAAACAATTTACAACTTACAAACTGGTAATTTATAATTACAATTTTTGTATGTCAAGTTTGAGATATTTAATATAATGAGACAATATTTTATTCAATAATTATTTTAAAAACCATCGCAAGGGATTAAACAATGTATTTTATTTAAATAAATTAAAAACACGTTTTTAAAAATAATTTGTACAATTTTTATACCAGAAAAATGATTCTTAAAAATTATGAATTAAATGACAAGAAAACAATGATGATGATGATGATGATGATGATGATGATGGTGGTGGTTGTGGTGGTGATGGTGGTAAGATGATGATGATGATATTGATGATGATGATGATGATCATAATAATAATAATAATAATAATAATAATAATAATAATAATAATAATAATAATAATACTATCTGAAAAAGACGGACTAGAAAACTTTAAAAAAATGTTATTCTTAAAACAGAATAGAAAAAAGATTCCTTTGAAATTGTGCTTAAGACTGTTTTAAAAAGTTTTGCATATAAAGTTATCAAATTTTTATTATTAATTGAGGATATGTTTTAAAATAAAATTTATTTGTTCTAAACATTTCAAATAAATAGTGATAACTATCTAAATTCATTGAGCTGAGATTTGAGATTAATCTAATACAGCTTACATAAGTATTAATAGGGTTTATTTTACTTTCTTTAAATATTGTTTTAAATATTAATTATTTACGTAAATGATTTTAGATACCGAATACACATACTTATACATAAAACATATACCAAGCTAGTTATTAAATTACAAAAAAAATTTATAAATATTATTTTGTCATTTCCGTTTATGTTAATATAAAGTATATTTAATATCTGCTATAATTAATTATATAATTTATGTCTTTTTTATACAAAATTTGTAGGGAGTATTAATTGAGATATTATATTTGAGGTTTTTATTAATTTTAAAACAAAAGTTTATTTAATTTTTGTTTTAAATGCATATTTATATACATTTGTGTCAGTAATAATGAGACCAGTAACAGTTCTAATTTTCCTGTCGATCTAAATACAAAGCATGGAAGCAGATTTCGCACAGGATGAAAATTACAATTGTTCTTTGATTATAACAGCGTAAAATACACTCATAGATTAACAACGTCGAGAACGTGCAATTTACAGTTTACGATACATTTCACCAAAATACCTTCTTCAAATTAAATTTCTTATTTTAAAATTTCAATAATTTATTTTTAAAATAGTAAATTTAATAATATAAGACTGGTTTTCAAGAAATGCTGTACAAACTTTTACCGTATTCATTAATATTGCTATAACAAATATTTAGTTAGTATTAAAATAATAGCTGGTGAAAATCACCAAATTTTTATTGATATTTAAATAAGCAAAATTAAATAAATTTATCTAGCAGAAACAGGTTGAGAAAGTATTTTTAAATTATTACATACTTCAACTTTAATTTACTTAATAACTCAATAATGGTAAATCGAATACTCTTACAATTTGTTGTTAATTAACATTAAATTAGTTTGATTAAAGTATGTACCATTTTGAAAATTATATTTAAAACGAATTGCATAAATTTCAAAGTTTGAACCGTGTTTTTTAATGGTAATGTTTAATAGCTTATTATGCGACATTAAATTTCATAATAATCTTGCACCCCACGTATTTATTTTAAAAATTTCTATTTTAAAGAATTTATTTATGAATAAATAAGAATTTCATATACTTTGTATTATCAATTAAATTGATTTAAAAATACATAACGTTTTTTTTTTAATAGAGTTAAAATTTATGTGTTGCGTTAAAGCTGAGCTTCGCGCAGGATAATGCGTTACAGCAATTACATCGCGTAACTCAACACTTTATGGGTACATAAACGGTACATAACGGATTTTAACAATTCTTACTTCTTGTTTCTTATTAGAACTTCTTTGCTGAGCATAATTTATATATTTCTGAATTTATTTTGTTTCGGATTTTTGATTTCAAAAACTTTGAAGTAATTTATATTTTCATGTTTTTTTCATTCATTTATTTAAATTTCTTTTATAAATTTCATCATATATCCGTTAGTTAAAATTATAATTACAATAAATTTAATTTTATTAATAATATTGAAATTTATTTCAATAGTTTTAATATTTATATTAGTTAATGCTTTTCTGTGCTTGATTTTTTTTAAATATAAATTAAATGAATCTTTAACTTAATTTAAATATTGAGTTAAAATTTAAGTCAACATTTTATATATCATATTTTTATCATTTCTTTTCGGCACATATAAGCTTTTTTGTTTTATGGTTAAATTAATATATTTCTGTTGAATTAAACATATAATTGAATGAAACAAATAATCGAAGAGACATAATTTTAAAATGAACTAAATTTTATTAGTAAACTCTGGGATGCACATTTGTTTATGATATTTACTACATAAAATGGAACTTCTTGTTATACATGTATTCTTATACTTATATTTCAATAGCCTGTCTTTGAAAAAGTTGTTACAAACTTTCATCAGGCAGAATAATTTAATTTTGATCAAAATTAAGGCAGTAAATATTAAAATAGACATTTTAATTTTTTTACTTGACATGTGAAAGTTATCATTTATGAATTTAAATAAAATGACATTTATAATGCATATGATAATTTTAATCTTCAGTAACGTTTCGCTATTTAATTTTCTGTTTTCGTTTTGAAATGATTAATGAAATATTCTTATATTATTGCGACACTGACATAACTACATATTTAAGTACCGAATAATGACACAAAGTTTTCATTTTCGCATTTTTGTATTTTTATTATACAATAACCACTTCGTGGACAATACCCCGATACACGCACACAAGGAAATACATAAGGACGACAAAGAAAAAGATGATTTCTATGCGGAACTACAGCAAGTAGTTGAAACATTCTCATCTTATAGTGTTAGATTAGTAATAGGGGATTTCAACGTTAAAACTGGAAAAGAAAAAGTATTTTATCTGACAATGAGTAAGGAAAATTTGCACGATGTCACAAATGAAAATGGCTCCAGTGACAATATGATCGAGAAACTCGCCACATTTTTCTGGCTCCGGACGTTGGTAGCAGAGTCATATAACATGGATATACAATTGATGATGCATCATTACGATACATCCCAGTAACTACTAACTTTTTGCACACCCCAAAAAAATGCTAAAGAAAAAAAATTTGGTTCAAATGAAGAAATGATTCTAAAAACTGTTAATGAATAAAGTCGAATTTATAAACAAAATTTGTTAAAATTTACCAAATTTTAACATGTAAATATTATATTTTATTTTCTTTCTTTTTTTTACTTACCTCGAACTACTGATAATTGATAACCATAACAGATATTTAAAAAAATATATTAGTATAAATGAAATTAAATAATTCATTTGTACAAAAAAACAAGGGTATAAACACTTTTAATGTGATTCTATTAGTATTGCATTTGTAGTTTTCAATTCACGGTTTATTAAAAATAGAACTGTTTGTATGGGATAGATGGCTAATTGTATTTGTCTACATATTTTTTCAAACCAAACAGTTTAACCCTTTTTACGTAAAAACATTTATATCATCACTTATATAGGCGTTAAATTCTTTGCTAAAATAACAATTAGTCAACTCTTTTGATAGAATTAACAAGTTTTATCATATACCAATTCAAATTCAACTATACAGATAGGATAAAAAAATGCTGAAGTAGGGAACGTAATAACAGAGCTTCATATGATTATAATGCCTATTAATTTTAATTTTTCTGTTATATAAAAATGAACAGTTTGAAGTAATAAATGAATAGAATTTTCTCAAGAATAATTTTATGCTTAAAATCTGTGATAAAATGGCGATCATTTTCAAGATAAGGAAATCTATAATTTAATAAAATTTATGCTTAATAGCTGTTGTTCTGCTCGCATTTACTCTACTAGTCATTAATGATGAAAATCGCTTACTCTCACTAACTTGTTTTCATACTGGATAGTAGATATTTGAAATACAAGTCAATATTTTTTCACTAATTTGGAGATAAAATTGTAAAAATTTTCATAAATTATAAAATTTAATTAAAAATTAAACATTAGAAAAGAAAAAAAACTGTAACAAAAATGCAAATACATTTGTAACAATAATTTTATTGACAATTTTTTTACTCAGATATTATTTATTCGTTTATTTTATTTTATATAATACCAATTGTGAAAGCTTACATTGTATGTTCCAATGTATGCAACACATTTAAATTGATGTAAAATCATTAATAAGCATAGGCCAACATGAATATCGAAAATTAATGTTGAACAGCAGCTAAATATGAATTTACTGTGTTGTATTAATGGATTATGGTTTGATATCATTAACCAGTATTAGATTGACGTTATTTTTTTTTCGGTCCATTAAATTAAACTTCGGTTTCAGAAGTTTAAATTTCGCAATTAAATTCAGCGAATCGCATAATGATTGATTCAATTCTACTAAGACGTTCGCAAAAAATAATATTTTTCAGTGCATACGTATAAATTACACCGAAATTATATAGCTTTGTATTCTCATTTTATCAATTATTCACAATAGGTAACGGGTCATTCCATTAGCAAAATATTTGTTATCATTATTCTAACATTTGTAATCATTATTGGACCTGTATTTAGGACTTACGATATTTTAACGTTAGTGTTGTATAGTCGAATAACGTCGGTTGCAGGTATTGGATATGCATAAAAAGTGAAAAAAGGATAGTCCTACATTAGTTTAAAACATAAAGTCAATTTTGATATTGTCGGAAATTTATATCGAGAAAATATTGACTTTTAAATATTGATCAACCGTTTTCTACTGACATCAAACCATTTTAGGCAGACGAGGTTATGCCAATGTAAACCATTGTTTCATTTTAGTGCTTACACAATGGTCCGTTCTGATATCAATTTAATGTTAGCCAGCAGTTGGCAAACAATCGAGATTTCTTTAAATTATTATATTTTGATAATTACGATGGTTGTTTGAAAAGTAATGTAAATGACACATATATGATATTATATTAATTGAAAATTGATATTGGATCATACAATTACATTCCTCTATAAAGATATAGAGTTAAATTTTACAACTCAGTATAGTGAATATCAGTTCGATAAAAATAAAAACATGTGCGCGATTTTTGAAATAACAGAGAAAATTAATTCAAATAAGTACAAAATTTTAATTTAGAATTATTACCGCTGAAATAAAATAAAACCTTGACAAAGTTATGCTTTTTTACTGTTATTGAAGACTGTCAATTACTATATTTCTGGATTTAACTTGATTGAATAAGATCAAATTATAAAAATCGCAGTGGATATCAAAGTGAGATGACAGATACGGATATTGTAACGAGAAATCACAAAATGATTTTAAATGATCATTGTTTTAACGTTCGGGATATTGTCAGCATTGTAAAGAATTCAAGTGAACAGATGTGTAACATTTATCATAAACATTTGGTTTTGCAAATTTTATGTGCTCAATATACCACATTTACTCATACAACATTTTTTGTTAGATTTTCGATTTAATTTGAAGTAAATAATTGTTTTATAAACAATTATTCATATTTGTTTAAGTGATACTTTAGTTTATTAGAAACAATTTTAGCATATATGTGTTAACAAAATAACACATATAAATATTTAAATTGTATTATATTTTCAAAGACTTTTATTTTAATAAGATCCAGGATATTTTTATAAATAAAGTAGACTGTTAAAGAAAAAACAAAAGCAATAAAAAGGAATGAGAAATAGGAGAAAGTGTTATACCAGATTCGCTTGAGACTTTGATCTTTGAACGTAATTATACATACATCATTAAAGAGAAATTATTTGTTTAAAAAATACGTCAACTTTATGCTCTACTATATTGAATTAAAAATTGCAGAATCTGAACTTTATGAAATATTTTTTTTAAATTGAAATGCATTATACTCTTAGCATAATAAAAAAAAAGTAATAACTTGAATACACGTAATTACATTAATATTAAATACCATATATTATAATAAAATACTTTTAAATTATTAATATGTTTATTTAAGACACTTATTAAATATTAAGTAATTTTATCAAATTTAATTACAAGTAAATAAATCTAAAATATAAATGAATATAT
>JABFOX010002652.1:0-11183 GCA_022817665.1 Axea sp. ZL-2020 | reverse complement strand
GGTCAATGGAAATTTTTTTTAAAAAAACATGAAAGTATGTTTTATACACACGAGACAAAAATTGCGCTATATTTAGACGTACTTTATTCTCGATGTGCCCTTAATAGTCATTCTTTGCAAGTGAAATTGATTGTTGGTCGGTAATTTAATTTAATTTTTTATCAACTATTAATTTTTACGTCGGATCAAGTTAAGATGCAAAATCATCTTTGTGCAATTAAAAGGCCTAATAGTACCAAACGGATGCAAGTAACGAATAACTATTAAGAAAAAAGAAGAAGAAGAAATTTAATTAGTATTAAGTGTTATGAAGATTCTGAGTAAAATGTTTATCTGTCGAAACCGTTGTTGTAGACGTCGAATATGAGCAAGTTTGAGTGTAAATCAATTAATGGATCAACACGCTAATGTGCAAAAGTAACTGTTTGCAAAATGACACTTATATTCTTTTGGCTGCGTAAGCAACGATATTTAAATCATGTTCCTTTACGGGTTATAACGAAGTCAATTACGCGGCAAAGAGTGTTATCGTTTTCATTTGTCAATGGCTGATGCAGTCGTGAAGTCTAGAAACATCGCATTCTCGTCACACGTACAGCGCGCTCAGCTGCATTCATAGAGTTTGAAAATCTGCATTTACGACACGTTTGAAATATAAGTTCTACAAGAAGACTACAAAACCAACGTGCTGCCTTTACGATTTTCTCGTTAGGAATTTCCAAAATTGGGTAGATTGCGTTTGTAGCACTCAAGTTCAGATCGCATAAAGCTGATAGTATAAAGTTCGTTGCGCGAAATAATTATTGTCGCGACGATTGTCTAAGCGTACTTGTTTGTATTTGTGGCACAAATGCCGGGTTTATAGGAGTTGCGTTAACGTTGTGCTGGGCAGTCACACTAAAACTGAACTACTATTTGTAAAATATTTCATTACGAGTTTTGGAACTGTTAAACCATCTAGTTATTGCACACCTATTTATTCAAGCTTTTTCAAACTTTCATTTGTTTCGTTATTTTGTGATTCTGATATAAAACAGGGAACAGACAATCTGGAATGTTGACACAAATGACGAAGCAACCGAACGTTCAATGACTGGATAGTTTAATTTACGTCAAATCATTCTTTCGCAAATTTATCATTTCAAATGATCAAGTACCTAACGTACGAACAAAACTTCATACTTTGTACAATGTTGTTTCAGTAAACGTATTATAGAGATAACTTAGCCATTTACACTTCGACACGCTCTTCCAAATCCTTACCTTTGTTCGTATTAAGAAATTAACTTATTCGCGTTTGTAAAATGAAACGCAATTATCATTCATTATAATAAATATTTATATTCGAAAGATGTTAAATATGAACGTAATGAATTACAAATTAATATTAACAGATTTTTATTTCGTCGATTGTAAGAAGGCGTATTTGTAGCAGTGAGCCAAGTCGATACCGTGAATGTTGTTAAAGCTAAACGAACACTTGCCAAGTGATCATTTGGAAGTAATGTCACGACGTGAAAAAACTAACGGAGCCATGTTATTACATCTTATATATTGCATTATTTACACATCTCTACTTTTGTTTTGAACACAGTATTGTGATTTAGTTTCAAATCAAGAAACCGAGAAATTGTTTGTACGAAATTGTGAATTGATTTTGTTAAGCTGTCAACTGAAATTATACGATCGCACAGTGACGAGCGAAAGACTTTTCGCTGGCTTCACAAATGTTTGATTCAATATATTTTCTACACGTGCATGACGTCGGTGTAACGATTTAGTTGATACTTCGAATATTCGATTTGATATATTTAGTCAATTCACGCGTACAAGTGGTAATAATATCATGTTAGCACAAAGTTAACTTTACATTAGAAAAAAAGAGGGAGAAATACTATGTTATGCACTGTCAGGTATTGCGAACAATCTCTCTGGTTAAAGCTAAGAAATTTGATAAAAGAACGAGATGCTTAAAAGTCAACGTAAAAAGAGCCATAAAACGTATTACATATCGTAGCATGCCATTCTGTACAAAGGTCTTATAAATCATTTCAAGATGTATGTTTTATGGTATGCTGTGATATGCTTGTCACATTTTATAATAATTTGTTATTCGATTATCGAAAGTCTAACAAGCAAAAGACGAACAAGTAATTTTTCTAACGAAGAATGTAATATTTTAACCAGAGATGATTCTCGTGTTTTGGATTTGTTCGCGACTATTGTTTTGCATTTGTGAAACAATCGGGATGAGAGATGTGCTCATGGTTTGCAAATTAATCAATGAAAAATGACAGATAGGTAAAATAGAAATGAAAGCAAAATTATGAATGGCCTCTCGAATGAAGTCTATGAATGTAGCTTTTAGTAACTAAAGACGTGGCACGCCATGTCTCAAAGCCGAAAACGTTTCAATTATTCGATCATTTTCAAATAATTGTTATCAATGTAATTATACATGTATTTCAACATTATCAATTATTGTATTTAACTATCTATTCAAAGTATTATTGTGCTAAAATAAACGGGCTTTATTGGCCAACTATTTTGATTCTTTATTGTTAAACCCATTAATCCCACGTTTGATTTCAATCGCATTTCTTTGTATTATTTCTAAATTTATTGTTTCATTAATATTTGTAACAAGGTTTAATTCCATATAGATTTTAGTGTTTTTTTAATTCATCATTTGTAATGTAACAATATTATACTGAAATACAATTATTTCAATATTACGTTTAAGTGCTACACTTAAATTAATACTAACCAGAAACTAATGATTATGTTGCATGTTCACAAATGAATTAGAATGTTTATATATTTTATAAACAAATAAATAATTCTAATTAATAATTCAAACCAATGTATTTTTAGTGTAATTTAATAAGGTATGAGCTTCTGTTTTTGGAAGTGGAATAAGTCCATTTATAATAATCATTTATAGTTAAAACATTTGTCTAATTGTTTCGTCAAATTATTGTATGGCTTGGAAATTATCGTTAGGCAACTGTTTTTGAGAATAAAGACTAAGAAAACAATCTTCAGAATGTTACAATCCAAGATCATATTATACCGTACTGTGACGTCTGCACCGAATAAAACCGAAATATTAAGCTCGTAGTCGTGTGGTTAAGGATTGTTCAATCAGCTGACAACAATATAAATGTTACTGGATCAATTATATACTGCTCAAAACTATTATAGCAGAGTAAATAGTTAAATAAAAAAGAGTATATTCATTTTGTATGAAATGAAACAAGATTATATCTCAACCAAATCTCTAGGGGAGGAAATATCAAACAGGAATAAAGTACGGGCGGAGAAATGATATATTTGCTAAAAATATATTGGATGAAGTTTAAAAGGGATGTACAACACAACATTTTTTACAAAACAACCATGGATGAAAATACTCCATTTACAGTATTATTTTTATTTGGAAAACAAGAAAGATCCAAACATCTCAGTAAGATTACACTGTATAAAACGTCAAAAACTACAACAAGAAAGATATGCGGCAATATGATGAGTTTACTGCCTTACATACCATCTATTATGTATTATTATATGTAATATTATATACTAATATAACATTTATATATTATATATAAAAATGTCTTTATTTTTAATTATCTTCACGAAGTAATTATAATTTATATTTCTTTATTTACATCCTCTTTTTTAATATAACTGAATTTAATTATTATTATTATTGAAATGCACAAAAAAATTCATTTCAATAATGCAAATATGTATAAAAATACGGACTTAATTTTCCTTCTGTTTTTATTTCATATAGTATGGTATTATTCAAACTGGAATAAGTCCATTAGGAGCAAAAAATCACCTATTGTTTTTTAATAATTTCATTAATCATTATTGTATATTGAACTTTAATAGAATTACAGTGTTAAAAATATCACACAAATTGATTAAAACTTGGCAATATTTTTAAATTTATTTAAATGCAAACCCTTAAATATCTCCATATATGAAAAACGGAGTAATTCCACTTTAAAAAATAACGGTTTATACACTTCTTTTTCATATTAATTTTATGCATTACATTCCCTAAAATCAAAAAAATATCTTAAAGGTTATTAAATTAATAACAATAGCTAATATCACGACAATTTAAGTAGTATATAAATTATATTATTATATAAAATTTAATATTTAAAATAAATATATAAAATTTATTTCATTCAAGCTCAAGTGGCTAGTACGTTATTTCGCGACAGTTCACCAGCACTTTATTCCGCGGCATTTCACGAGTAACTTATTTCGCACAAGTACCCCAGTAATGTATTTGCCGACACTAACCGATCAATTTATTCTGCGGCACTTCACGAGTAATTTATTTCGAGTACTTTCTGAGTAATTTATTTCGAGTACTTTCTGAGTAATTTATTTCGCCGCACTTACTGGACATTTTATCCCGCAGCACTTCACGAGTAATTTATTTCGCGTCACTTAGGGAACACTTCACTTTGTGACACTTCACGTGTAATTTGCCCATAAGAGTGAAATATATTTAAGTAATATTAGATAAAAATGAACCATATGTGATTCATATATTATTCAGAGTACCATACACCACCTAAATGACTAGTGTGCTCTTTGTATAACCTATATTTAATTTATATACACCATTTATGATTTATAAACAACTTATATGTCGTTACTGTGTTAATTATTGCGCATAATAATTATCATAAATGTGATACATAATAAAAATAATACGACTAATATGTTATAAGGATTATACATATTTCGGGTGATCTATATTGAACTAGTATCTAATAAGGGTGAACTATCGAAAAACATGATCGATATATGATCGATATATGATTCAAAATACGATACACAACCATATATACTCATATGGTATAATATCATATGGTTGTATTTTAAATTTTATTTTAATTTATTTTAATAATTGAAATGTAACATTTTTATCTCGAAATAAATTTAAAATTAACTAATAGGAATTGTCTATTCAAAGAAAAATGCTAAAAACACGATTCCATTTTGCCAAGTAAATAAGCAAATAAAATCTAATAATTTTAAATCGAAATAAATATAACTATAAATTCGTATATATCATAAAAAATTAGTTAATAACGTTAAATTAATTAAAATCCTTTATTGTTAGTATTAAAAAAAAAAAGGGGGGGAGACAGGAAAAGAAAAAAATAAACAAACATAAAACTAATAAATAATCTTGGTAATATACCGTGTTTTTCGAATTTTTATCGTGTTATATCGCATTTTTACATCCGAATAAATCCTATTAAAGTAGAATTATAAACGTAATTAACTATTAAAATACTACAACAATACATTTATGATGTTCAAAACATAGCATTTAAATCGCTATGCCTAAGAACAAAAACAAACAGCAGTAAGAGTTATGACATTCAAAAAATGATTATTGAAATGTTTATTTATAATCTGTACCAGTATTCATAACAAATAATAGGTCAAACGCAAAGCAATAGTGATTATCTTTAGTTAATTTTTCAAAAATAAAAATGAAACAATTCCTAATTGTAAAAAATATTACGCATATCCTGTGATTATAAAAGGATTAATTTTATTCAAATACGTGCAAAAACAAAGAATATTATTTATGTATTTTCTAATTTAAAAACTTGTTAGATACATTATAATTGCATTACAATTATAATTTTAAATACGTAATATTTTTTTCTAGAAAAGTTTAATTCTAGCACTTACCGCAGTCGTCCCTCAACATGATTCTTTGGGCATCTCGGGGTTGCTGCATCGTGTTGTGGTTTATCTTATCATGACGTCCATTGTTGGCACTAACCGCACTCACGCACATTTACATCGCACCGGCGACGAGTCACGAACACTCACGTACGCGAACCGAACTTTCACTTCGAACAACAATGCGTGTAATGCTTACCGACACTTTTTCGAAGAAGTCGACTAACACACGCGTAGATCACGACTAGCGCGAATCATCCCTCTTTTGGTCGATATTTGAATCGATTTCCAGTTGCGTCGTCAATTGTGCTGTGAATAAAAAATGAAACGAGCCAATGCGCGTTATAATGCGACGCGCATAAATATTGAACATGTACATATATTTTAAATGTTCGAATAAGTTGAATTAAAACATTATTGCGTAAAAAATAATAAAGAATAATTAAAACACGCCAATTTGAAATATTCGATATAACGCCGAAAATAAATTGGCAATGATTTGCATTTCCAATCAAATATGACCTTGAAACAGTTATTCAGTTGTTTACTTTTTCATTTATGGCGTCATCAATACTTATCTTGATATAAAATCGATTTAAATATCAATAAAAAGAGCAATAATTGCACTTCTAACAACAACGCATATAAGATTCGGTACAACAATGTATGTAATGGACGATGATCCCGCCGTTTTCGATGATACCGGCTGGCGCATGCGTGGTACGCTTTCAGTTTTATCGATATTTAAATCGACTCCGCAATGCGATATCGATTGTGCTTCAAATTTAAAATGAAATGAATGTATTGAATACTCGTTACAAAGTATCACATATAAATTGAATATATAAAAATATATGAATATATAAAAAAAAATAAATAAATAAAAATATAAATAACTTGAATTTATAAAATTATAAAATAAGTATGAAATAAATTGGCAACAGTCAAATAGTATATCAATGTTACAATTGCATGAATTATTTTATATTCTAACAAAAGTTAAAATTGGTGATATCAAAGGTCGCGAGTGCGTTCCGACGCAATAACAATACACAAAGCAAAAATAAAGTTTTTGCTATTTTACGTTCTTTTGATAAAAAATGTTATTGATGATATAACAAATTAATAAGCATTAATGCAATCGAATGAAAAGTGAGAACATTCAAAAACGAAAGACAGAAATATAAGAAAACTTAAGGGGTAGATTATTCACTAGCCGTAATTCAAGACTAGTATTTAAACGAGGAACGGGATTGGTCATATTCCGTTTGACAAGCTGTAGAAGAACGTAAAATGATAAAAACTATATTTTTGCTTTATCTAATATTGTTTCAACATACGAAAAAAAGAAACATAATAAAAAGTTCGATATATAGTGTTGCTAAATGCTGAAAATATGAACCTTGTCTTGTCGAGGCGATCTCGTGACCAATTGTTTCATAATTAAAACAAGTTAATAAGTTATTACTATGATGAATCGCAAATCGATCTAAAATAAAAAAAATGTATTATTATAATAAAAATATAAAACTAACTTTTCTCATTGATTCACCTAATTCTTAAAGGGTACATTTTTCACTAATATGAAAAATAATAAAATTAAAAAATAGTTACAAAATGTTAATTAAAGCGCCCAACGCGGATCTGAGATGATAAAAATAATGTTAAAAACGCGTTGTGCTCTATCACTGATACTTTTAAAAACTTTCTTTTTTTTTTTTATTACGTAACATTCTCCCAGGTGCAAGTAATCGAAAGTATTAATTATTTACATTGATGTATTTAATTAACAGTAATATTTGCAAATACTCTAAAAGTGTCTAATTCCGTGACATTAGCCGTACGAAATCACCTTAATTTATATTTTTACTGCGTTAACTCGAGGTGTACTTGAAAAAAATTTTAAGAAAATATTTCTCAGGATCTTTCTTTCTTACTCTTTAAAATTAAATATAGGGGAAAAAGACGAACACTTTTTTGTTTATTAATAATGTATTATTCAAATATAACATTAAAATATAAGTGCAGGATTCAACAACTTGATTGGTTCATTTTAATTCACTAAAGGTATAGTTGTTTCTTTCTAACACATTAGTAAATGAAGATAGAAATATTCGTAGAACACTTTTCAGTAACATGAAAAGCATTCTGTTGCTCCATCAACTAGAATCATTACAATATATTCTTTTTTCCGCAGACAACGAGGTTGTGAACTTTCGGTAAGAATTTTCCTGAATTTACATCTGAAAATGTCTATGCAATCATAAGTTTATTTAATAAATAAAGTAATTTAACTAAAGAAATATTAATATATTTTAAATAATATCAAAAAGTTTTGTAAATAAGTTGCTTTTTTCGTGATATTAGGTAGTATTCGGAAACTATTGTCATATAGGTTAAAATTTTCAGTGTATGTAATATTAATTAATGCATTAGTTTTTATGAAATATTTTTTATCGAACATCGACAAAATCATTAATCGTATAATTTGCATAATATTGTGGAATCCTTTGTTGCAATTTATTTACAATCGAACCTTTATTTTCGTTACAACATATGTATAATTTTGCAACGAAAATATGACAAATTATAATTATCCTTCAAGTACTTAATCCCTTAATGTAGTCAAATGTCTAATTTTTAATACTGCATAAATAAATATGAAATAAGTACATAAAAGGTATAACATTAAAGTAAAAACAAATATTCTTATTCCACATAAAAATATATTTTACATAAGTGTTATAACTTGTACATTAACATTACTTTTTTGTAGTCATCATGGGTAAAGGAAATAATATGATTCCAAATGGCCATTTCCATAAGGATTGGCAAAAATATGTAAAGACTTGGTTCAATCAACCTGCCAGAAAGTTCCGTAGACGTCAAAACCGTATAAAAAAAGCACGTGCGATTGCTCCAAGGTAATATTACTCAATGTAATTATTAAATATTAAACAATCAAAACTTTGAAGTAAATTTTAATGTAAAATATATTATTTTTGTTTTAAACTAATATGTATTGATTTGCATATTAAATTTTTTTATGCTTATAATTATTTGACTTTAATTGTTCAAACTTTATAAAGTTTTAACTAGTTTCAGTAAATAAGAATATTTAAATTGAAATGTAAAATTTAAAGTTTTATGTCATATATAAGCTGTAATAATCCTTTTCACTATTTTTTGTAAAAAAAGTAATTAACTTCTATGTGTTATAATATATAGTTGCAATAAAATACACATTATTTGTAAATTTTATTATTTCAAAGTCTTTAGAATACATGTCAAATGTAGATCATTTTTCATGTTACAGATATGAATGTTTTATTGTTTTAACAAAACATAATTATATGAACATTGTAACTACATTAATTTTGATAATTGTTTGTTATATATATTTCTTAATAATTTAGAATATTCATTCATTTAATATACTTCACAATGATTTAGGTTAGAAATAATTTTGAAAAATAAATTGAATATACAGTTGCAACTATATAAAGGAAAAAAATCTATGTATATATATTTTATGTTTATGTGTTATGACTTTTATAATAATTTATTGATATTTCAAATAAACATGTTAATTTTTTTATCAAATTTTATGTGATATTCACACTATAAAAATAAATTGTAATATCATATACAAAATAATATTATTAAGATCCCTAAAAATACTATTTTTTATTTACATGCATGCTTTTATTTATTAGTGTAATTTTATAATTAATATTTTGTTATGTATTTGTTATGTATAAGAATAAAACATACAAATATTCTTACACTCTGTACATTATTTATATTTAAAAATGTATGGTTATATCATAAGACATTATTGAAGCTTAAATGTAATAAATAAATGTGATATGAGTTTACAGTTTTTAATATTCTAATTTTTGGATTTTGGCAGTGTAATTTGATTGATAATTAGTAATATAACCAAATTTCTTTTGATTATACTGATAACAAAACGTTTTTTAGACCAGTGCATCGTTTAAGACCTGCAGTTCACTGTCCCAGTGTAAGATATCATACAAAAATCCGTGAAGGACGCGGATTTACATTAGCAGAGCTTAAAGCCGCTGGCTGGTCAAAACAAGAGGCTATGAGTAAAGGTATTGCTGTTGATCCAAGACGACAAAACAAATCAGTTGAAAGTATTCAAATGAATGCTGAGCGATTGAAAGTATATCGTTCTAAATTAATCCTTTTCCCATTGAATAAAAAAAAGGTAATGTATATTTTACTATATATTTTAAAATATTTTAATAAATTAAAAATCAATTCATTTTTTTTAAATATATAATGTAATAAATTAAAGTTAATTGCTAAAAATAACTAATAACAATTTTACTTATATTTTATGATTGTCATAGCATTTATAACAGGACTGTACTTTAAAATTAAAACAAAATGAAGTTAATTTAAATAATCGATATAATAGAAGAGGGGTTTTTAAAAACTGTAAAATATATGCCAAAATAAATATAAAGTTATATATTAATATGTTAACTGGTGTTTAATATATTTTTGTACATTTGTTTATTTTGGCAACAATTTAAAATTGGCAGTAATACTTTCCTCCTTTATCACTTGAAAATATATCAATAGTGAAATATTAGGGGAAAAAACAAAAAACATTAAATGTTTTAAAATTAACTAATTAGTATTTAGACATTTTAATATATTTAAAGTAATTATAACATTAAATTGCTGAAATATTGTATATAATTTCTTTTTGTTTTTTTTTTTTGTTATAAAAAGATTTACATTTTTAATTATAAACATTTCATTACATAGTTTAATTTGTTCTAAGATGAGATATATATGCACTTATGCAATTAATATCTTAAATAGTATGTATTATTATTATAAATTGACCAAAGTGAGATTTCTTCAAATATGAAAGTATGAGGTGCAAAAAACTACATTTTTAATCAGATATGTGTCATCTTTTGCAAGTTACATGTATACATTTATCTCATCAACTCGCAGTCAAGTGCTATTTTTTAAAATCAGTTTACACGTGTCATTGAAAATTTAATTTTTCACTTCAAATAATCTTGCTCCAGTGAGTTTATGACAATATAAATTATTATATAAATAATATACTTTTATATAAGAATACATTAAATCCATAATTGCAAACATGACATTTCACCATAAGCATTAAATATTCTTGAAATATTTTTTCCTTATTTTGTTATTATATACATTATTAGTAATTTAATCAAAATAAAATAGAATTGAAATTATTTGAACTTATTTATTTATAAGTTAAATGCTTATTTTAGCAATATGTTCAATATAAATAAACAAATAGTTATTCAAATGTATATTTCTAGATAATGAAAGGTGAAGCTACATTAGAAGAATGTAGCATGGCTACTCAAGTCAAAGGACCATTACTAACAATGCGTCAACAAAGTGCAGATAAGTCCACGTAC
>JABFOX010002651.1:0-11184 GCA_022817665.1 Axea sp. ZL-2020 | reverse complement strand
GTTTACATGTATAAATGAGAAATAATCAACATTAATTTCATTTTTTGGAGATCATAGTGTACGATATCATAGCATTTACAATTTCAGAAAGTGATGAAGAAATATTTTAACGTGAACTGTATTGGTGGACCACTTTTTAAGTTATAAAGTTCATCTTTTATCATTATAAAAAAAATTAGAAATAAATGGAAATATTTCTAAAATGTATACACAATATTTCATAAGCAGGAAGGATTATAAGATTTTTATACATATTTTTCACCAGTATAATCTTTTAAATATAAATATTTAATTTGTATTAATATGTATATGTATACTTAAAGATAGCTTAAATATTGATGACACTTTTATTAAAACTAAATCAAACTATAAATTAAATTAATTTTAGATTTCAGTAATGTATAATATGTTCACTTGTTGTCAGTTTCTTAGTTTCATTGCTATCAAATAAGATTAATTTGAAAGCTTTTGTTTAAATTTTATAAAAATAAAACTGTTGACAAAAATATAAATTAAAGGTATGCAAGGATGAAATTCCCAATAAAGAAAATAATTTAAATTTATTTTGCAAAACCTTATACGTGAAAAAAACGAAAAATGATATGTATTATTTAATATGTGTTATATTTAATCATATTATATTTTTTGAAGTTATTTAAAAAGTTAATTGTTTGGTTTTTTGATAAATATATATTGTAAATTATTATTATTATTATTATTATTATTATTATTATTATATATAATATTTTAAATTTGCAATTTCGATATTTTATACTCGTAAATTACTATTACTCGATATACGAGATATACCTTTGCATCTAAAAATAATTAAATATTCTTAATACATTATTGTATTTTATATATAGATTTGAATTTAATTTTTTTTAATTTCATGAGCAATTTTATATATATTAGTAATTGTATTAATATTTCTATTACTCAATTTAATATAATATTTATAATTTAATTTTCTAAAATATTGAGTTTATGTGTATTAATTTTTAATGCAATTTATTTATGTATAGAAAATTGCAATATGCATAATATCACAAATAATTATGCTTAACAATGACATGTTTGAATTAATATAGTTAACTAAACAAATTTGTAATTATTTTAATGGTATTTCTATACAAATAAACGTATTTATTATACAAAGATATTTGTAAAATTAGTTTTTAGGTATTTCATAAATTTATCAAATTTGTAAAGTCAAGTTAAAATGCACATTGAAATACCATAGGAAAGGTGATTCTAGTTTAATTAGTTCAATTAGCATATAATTATTAATTGAATGAGAGATTTTCATTGATTAATGAGATACTTTCTCTATAATATAAATAAAATAAATCGTACTCGAAACGTTGAAAAGGTCAACATTTTTTATAAGCATTCGATTAGTCTCTTGTAAATTAAAGAATAAACTTTTAATGAATAGTTTTGCAATATTTTAAATCATAACATTTCAGAAAGGTAAACCATTTTAGAGGGAAACTTACAAGATGGAAATACTTATTAGAACTTCAACTTTATTAATTAACAACATCGTTTAACAAAAGTTACTATTGCTGGAATTCAAATTTTGCTATATAATGTTAGTAAAACATTCACACATTTCAAAATTGTTTAATCTGCTTCTGAAATTTAAAATTAACGTTTCTAAATTGCAAACTCAAATTCTTATTTTGTTCTAATTTTGTTCATTTTTATTTGTTAACTTTTTTTTTCATAGAAACCGTAGCAAATGTTCCAACAAAATATAAAGTCAATCTGAATACATTTTTTTTCTTCTTTGCATAAGAAATTAGTAAATCTACAAATGAGATATTCTGATAAAACACTACATTGCATAACGGTTGTAAATTTAAATAATGTGAAAATATTTATTTATATTCAACAAGACCTTAATGTATCCAAAGTATGAAATATATACATAATACACATGTGTGCATGATAACAGAGTTCAATGCACCAGTGAAACTCGTGAACTAGTTCCTACTAATGTTTTGATATTTATAATATATTGGCATAAGTGATATATAGTGTTTAAGATGAGTTATATGTAAGAAAATGTGTAATCCGCTAATGCACTTTCGTTTAAAATCAAATACAATGAACATTTCTAGTTTCCTTCTTTGAAGTATTCAGAACATAAGTCGTTTTTTATCAGAATTATGCTGTGTAATTTTATTTCTTTAAAGTTTAATTGAGTGAATTTACAGTAAATAAAATAATGATTTATTTATATAAATTAGATTTGTTAAGAGTCTCTATAAAATAATTATACATATTTTATTTTGAGCTAGAAGGCACAGCAAAAAGATACGTCGTAAACATTTGAAGCGTGTCTATCTTTTATTTCTGAGTCTTGTCTTTGCTTCGCACTGTTTTTGTCACCTTAATTAACGACTCCACTAATGGCACACCCCAGAAGATAAAGGTGCTTGGGTGGTTAATATCCCGTTTATATGAAGTCACCGCAGGAAGAACTGAGACCTTAATCACGCCGAACTGCATCCCAGTTCTGTAAACTAGTCGTTTTTTTTTTCGCTCTTGCTTCCTTACGAATGACAAAATAAATAGTCCATGATGATAAGTTCATTTAGAAATTGTCTTTTCTGTTAAACATTGCGTTACATTATGCATCAAGTTCTATTTCCACACTTGCACCATATTTACACAATAATAACATGTGCTCATTAAATAAGTCAAGTCAACGAAAAGGATTAGGAAAAGGAAAGCGAACTTTCAAGTTGATTAAAAAAATAATAGAAATAATAAAATATGATAATTATGAGTATAATGTTAAATATATGAAATGCGGACATAATAGTAACGTGTATATGTACAACCCACATCAATTACTGATTAAATTACTGTTCGAATTATTTCGTGGTCCTTCAAACTTGTATACTATTTTTTTTAAAAACTTAAATTTCATTCAACAAAATTCAATAGATTTGCAAGATTTGTAAACAAACTTTGTAAAATCTACTCGATTCCCTTTAAAATATATAATATCAGTAAATATTTTTCATTTGTCATTTAATTCCATTCAATTCTTTTAAGAAATGTAATTAAACCGTAAAATTTTCAATAGAATGTTAAAGTCGAATGGTTTTCGTGATGAAGAAGCCATTCACTGACAACGAATTGAATGGATTCTTTTTCTTTGGGTAACGAAAAGAAGTTGGTTATTCAGCTTTTCCTACATGACAAAAGTTAAATATTTCTCTTTCAATTTAGTTTTTCATTGTCAAAATATCATTGGATTATGCATATTTATTAGGGTGATATTTTTAAAACATAAACTTAAAAAAACAAAGTTCGTGAGTGTATTTTTTTTCCCTTTTTTTTTTTAAATTTTTTTTATTACCTTTTCACAGTGTTACTTCAACCTGCATTAGTGTTTTACCAATTTGCGTTTATATTAAAAATATTTGATTATTTCAACGAATACGGATCGTTCCTTTGATTTTGAGAGAATTAAATTGTATCCATTCTTATACCTCATAATATGCTAATTTGGCAAGAAATCGCAATCCCGTTTTTCCGAGAACAAACTGTACATTTTTCCTTCTAAAGTATATCGTTTTTATGGTAATAGAAGAATATCTAAAGTTATACAAATATATATAATGATAAAGAATGATAATGTGTGGTTTTTACAATTTTATTCGTGAAAATCTCTAATTTTCGTATAAATGACTAATCTCAAATTTATAATGAAACTGATTTTTAACATTTTTTTGACAAAAATATGAAAATTTATTAGAAAATTACCTTCTGATCATTAAAAATGTGTCATTTGTAACATTTAACCGCGTTTCAAAAACGCTTTATTGTAATTAAAAAGCTTTGTTTCTTTTTAAGAGGATGTCAGAATGCTCTAACGAAATTAGTCTTTTAAATTGGTGTTGTTGTGTAAAATGTTTGCGTATTTTAATGAATGTATAGTAATAATTTTACTTATATAATTATCCATTAACGACAAAGTACAGACTTATCAATTCTTTATATAATTTTACGATGTTGCAAGATCTTTCTTTAATAATGTGAGGTTTTTTATTTGATAAGGGATCAATTTGGATCCGAAACGTCGTGAAATTATATAAACAAGTGATAAATCTGTATTTCGCCGTTAATGGATAATTATATAAATAAATTTAAACAGACGTAAAAAGATATTACTATAATAATTTTACCTTTCATAATATTTTGTGCCATATAATTTGGCAAAAAATTACAGCTAGTTTTTTTAATTCGAAAATGATTTGTAATTTTGTTATTTTAAAATGCATGAAATTTAATTTGCTTTTAATAAAAATCTATTAAAAATTTAAAAAAATTAATTTACTCTCTTCAAATCTGTTCATTTTATTGTAATTAATTTTAATGTAAAAATTTTGCAATATCGATACAAAAGATATCCTAACATCAACATTGCAATTACTGATACATTCGATGAATTTGTTTTTATGGATAATTTTTGCAGAATAAGCAGTGGAGGATTAAGTATTTTCATAAATCGTCGTTTTACACAATAAATATATCTAATATTTATTGTATTAATATATTTAAAGTATTAAATATCAATATTCAGCAATGTTTACTTAGAAGATTGATTCAGATGAGAAGATGCTTCCGAAGGCATAAAAATATATAATACGCTTTTGCTTCAGAGACAATACATCAACCGATAGAAAATTGTCTCGTGGGAAAAAGTTGCCGCTATATAAAGTCCACCTCTTTCTTAAGGTTCCGACCTGTACGCTGTTACGCGCAATTCATTTTATTAGCGATTTCGATTTGATACTCGTTACTTGAAGTAATTTTGTAGCAATGAATTTCATGTTTGACTAGCAAAAGTAAATGCTCTAGAGTAAATTTCGCTTAGTTTTTTCGGTTCGAATATTTTAAAATTATTTTCGAAATTATCAAGAATACACTTTTTACTATGAGTGAGCATTTCGGTCATCGTCAAGTACTATTGGTTACTTTGGCCAAATTACTTGATGTATGGATGAAAAATAAACTTCGGATCTTATCTGTCCTAATGTGCTTAGAGTAGATTTAAAGTACGAATTTAAATCTTCGAATAAAAAATGGTGGTTCTCATTTAAAGTTTCAAAGTACATTTCCTATTCACAGGTGGGTGCGGTAGGAAGAGGGTCGTTTTTATTCAAACAGATGCTTTACTTCAAAATATTAAAAGTTTATTTGGAACATGTTTTTCGTACAACGTTTAGTTCTTTTGGATTTTGAGTAGTCAGCTTAAACTAAATATCCGATGTATACATGTGTTGCACATGTATGTTACAAGATGAAATAGTTACAAATAAACGTTATTTTCATAAATATAAATATTATAAAATATTATACAAATGCCGTGTGATTTTACTTGTGAAAATTTCTGAAAGATAAAAATTAAAAATTACAACAAATGGTGAGCAATTATACATCAAAAACTGTGCGTACAAAAATGAGTAAATATGTTTTAAACTGCTGAAAGTTTTGACTATTTGTTAGAAAAGAGATTGTTCTTTGTAACGACTGCAAAGGAGAGCAAAGCGATCTTGCATATATTTCACATATATCTTAGCTCCAGTAAAACTTTACCAGAAAGATCTACCTTTTTGCTTCATATCATGATATTAATTTGCATAGAAATAATAAGATATTTTAGTCTGTCATCAAAAAATCATTGTTATGAGATTTTTTTGAAATGTTTTTATAATTGCATTTTTAATTGCTTACATCCATTTGTAGACAATGCAAGTGATAAATAAATGTAGCTCGTGTAATAAAACATTCATTAAAAACTACCAACGCTTTATTATTTGCAGTTATTTGTACAGAAAAACGTGTCATATATTTTTTATGTGTTTTGAGTTGATTATCTGAATTAGATCGAAAGCAAAATAATATTATTGCTCTTTTTAAAATGATACCATTGGCATTGTATGGACTAGTTATAGAAAAAGATTCTGTAACTCGTGGATAAAAAATTATACGATTTTATATTTATAATAAATTCATTGTCGTTGTAGCACAGGCTAGATAAATTATTTACGTAACAGAAAAATAAACGTAAAAGAATAAATACAGGAATATTATTTAAAATTAAATATACTGTTGAATTATTAACTTTTAATGATTTACTTGTTTTTATATTATATTTGAGAGATATTTTATTAATGGGTGAATGAATTTTTTTAAAAGAGTGATTGAATAGGCTTCATCATTAATCAATAAATCATAGTAAAAAATGAAAGGATAAATATCCGGAAGTTTGATAATTATTATAGTATAAGGATTGGATTGCTTTCTGAAGTATGAATTAAATAATTCTTAGATGAGTCCATAAGTATAGTAATAGTGTCTGATGGTAATTTATATTTACAATAATTGAAGTAATTGTTTTGAAAATGAAGGATAAATTAGCACATAATCAATTTATAAACATCATTAAATAAGCCACCTAAAATCACATTCATTTTCAATGTAAATATCCAGTGATTTCTCTTAGATTCAAACTGATCTGATCTCTATTTTGCCTGTTATTTTTGGTCAACAATATGACTATCGGAAAAAGAAAGGATAGATTTTCTTATTTTGCGGAACTATGGCGACAAAACTAGGACATACGCAGAAGTTGTTCAGTTATTTCACGAATACCACCGAGATTCCCTATTTTCAAATAAAATGTTTCTTAAAAAAACAGTTTCATGATCTGAGAACTGTTAAAGATCTACCAATATTTAAAAGTCCAAATGTGCCACGAATTGGAACACATTTTTTGCAACTTTCACAAGCATAATTAAAAATGTTTAATATATCTATATGAAAAAATTATACAAGAAATTGGTAGAAGCTAACCATCTGAAAAAGAATATTTGTCGTTATCGTTATAAAATGGAGTTGACACAGGAGTTTCTTGAAAATGATTTTAATCATAAATTAGAATTTTGCAAGACAAGGATGCGTTGTGACGAACAAATTTTTATCGTTTTGGACAGGCTTCTCTAATAACGCTAGATTTCAATTTATCGGAGAGGTAAACAAATATAATTTGTGATATTAGTTTGATGAAAATTCTTATTGGATGCGAGATTCTCACATAATATCCATAGAAGCTTAATGTGTATCAAACTATAAGACCATTTTTGATGTTCTAAATAGCGTTTCAAAATACCTGGTTTTATCGAGATAGAGTTCAATATAATGTTGCATTTATTGCTTACAGCTGATTAAACATTCAATTCTTTTTAGAAGAGATATTCGTATCAATTTTTGTATCAATCGTATCAAAAAAAAATTCACGTGTTAGTGTTTGTTTTAAGCCACCTCACCTATCGCTTACAAAATATTCATATGGAATTTATTCGAAAACTGAAGTTTCTAAGCACAACCTGCAATTAAAGAAAGGATAATACAATATTCTAATTCGGTAAATTCAATAGCAAAAAAATATTGATACTTTTTATGCGTGATTGAGATATTGCCAATTAATTGATAATCTTCACTGTGATAATAATACTGCAAATATTACTTTGATTGTCAGATTCATCTTAAATAACTATTTCGACGACACAAAAATTAAATACGTTCACTTCGTTGTTTTAGGTAACACCAAAAGTAATAATCACAATAAAGAATTGGTGCCTCCGCATAACATTGTTTAATCTTTTGTGAGGTAGAGGTACGTTATTTAGTAGGTCGCAATTAAATAAAGATTCAAAGAAATTGCGCATCCTCCAAATCTGTAATAAAAAGTTGACGTTCTTATTTAAATGTTTAAAGGTACCATCTACTATACCACCAGGGATGTGGGAACGTCATCAATTTAAGATCGATGATCAATATTCTTTAAAAAATATTCGACACATTTTTTTTCTGCTCAATTTGCGTGTATTTTTTAAAAATATCAAGCAGTTTCCAAACTTTAAGGATATCCTGTATATATAAATAAAATCAGTGTTGCTAATCTTCATAAACGGCTGATTCCTCGTGGACATAATAAAACACACACATACACACGCACACATACTACTATCAGGTTTGTGCACCTCCTCTTCGCATTCTAAGAATTAGTGGATAAGGTAATTGGAGTTGAATCTATCGTCTCCCATCATCAATGTCCCTGTTGGGAAACATTCGATGTTGTGGTCCATGAGTCCTTATCCAGGTCTCTTCAGTTCGTATTTCGGACATCTACTTTGCTGACAATGTCTTCCGTTCGGGATCGGTCGTCAACGAGGTCCGTGTGAACCGATCAACTATCTTTATTCGGGAAGTGCTGATACGCGCACTAGCTGAACCGAGACATCTCACTCTCGTTTGATTTTTACTCTTGTTGAATTACTTCCCGCGAATGATCTTTAATTCACTGCTCGAAGGAGGTTGAGTGAATTGTACAACGGAGAGTATGTGCGCGCTTGTATAGAAACCAAGAACCAATCATCATTTTCAGAAAATCACAATGTAGTTTCCAAGATTACGTGACGATGCAGCGACTGTGGTGCAATACTCAATTTACTCATGATTTATAATCGAGAAATTAAATAAATCAAATATTAAAACGACAACGCTTCAGTATTTTGTTGTAGGTTATTTGTCACTTGTTCAGCAAATTTGGAATGAATCAGTTTGTGTACTGATTTTAATAACAGTAACGTTTTTTAAATTAAGTTTAATTTTTGATTGTAAGTTAAAAATAGTTTCACCTGATTGTCCATTTTTTATGATTAATAATAAAGAAATTTATATTAACACACCCGAATTTTAGGATTTTTTATTGCTTACGCGTGAAAACTGTATTGCGCATGCTCTGTTCCAATAGCTTTTCATCTTTCATTAGTATTCATGCAACTGAGTGAAATAACATAATTATCACCAGCATGATAATCACCCGTCGCAGTGCAGATTCAGCATATGTATAACTGAATATACGGAAGAAACTTAACGCATCGAACAATTGTAAACAATGATATGAGGTTAATGGTACAGTGAAACATGTCCAAAGAAAAAAATTAACTCAATTTTTATTTAGTATGACATTTCACAAAAAATAAAACAAACGAATAGGAAATGTGTGAAGATATATATATGTTCTAAAAATTGATTTTCTAAAAAATTATTATTTTATTACATACGATTAAACAAAAATATAATAAGAAACAGTAAATACAAAAAACAAAAAAGATTGAATAATAATTTTACTTTAGACTTCAAGAAGTAACACATTAACTAGTATAAATAAACGATACCATAAATCTGCTGTAAGTTTTATGTGTAAGCATGTATGGAATATGAGATTTTAAAATTAGTAATTTTATTATTTTTTTATTTTGTTAAGTGTTATAAATGGAGCAGTTTTTATAATATTTCCAAAACATTAGGTATATTTGAGACAAAATCAAAATAATTTATAATCAGAAAAAAGCTGGATATATCCGAAAGAATTGTGCTGTATATTTTTCAAGAAATAAACAATTTTTCTAATATAAATAATAGATAAATATATTTTCTTATAATAAATGGAACGTTCAATAAGTCTTTCAAAAATCCAAAATGGGATGCTCGAAAAAGACTTGCTTTTAGTAAACAACATCTTTGAATAGATGGTGATTAAATATTCAGCCATATTCTTTATTATTATTATTATTATTATTATTATTATTATTATTATTATTATTATTATTATTATTATCCTGAGATTCAAATTAGTTTAAATCTAAACGAGATACGTTTATAACAACAACCAAGGTTATTTATAGTACTGTAAGGGCTTGTTTAGAAAATGCATGTAGTACTAGTAATGTTCGAGTATAATTAGCACCACCTTAAAAATTGCTCAGAGGAAAAAAAACATTCCACCAATAAAGATTATCGAATTGATTTATATTAGCAATTTAAAGTAATTGGAAAGATCCGCAAAAATCATCTTATTTTTTAATAAGATGATTTTTGCGGAGAAATTCGGTTTATCGTTTTTATTGTTATTTTACAGCTTATCGATATTTAAGAGGAATTCGTCTACAGCAGTTTTTTCGGATTTCAATTCAGATTTATTTTATATCAATTTCAAACCAATTTAACGAGAAGAGAATAAATGCTTTCCCAGAGTTAAATCATCATTTAAAATAAAACGGTAGTTTTATTCGTGGATTGAAAAATAAAATTACATGAAAAATTACTATTGTTTATAGCAATAAATGTGGGTAGTTTTTTTTTTTTTTTAATAACAATTTTCTAAGTATTGTAGTAAAACTTAATCTAAGATATTCTAAAAATAAGAATTAATTAACATTTATACATTTTTAATTAACGTTATCGTAATATTAATTACAAAATTGTATGCAAATTAAGTTATTTTACAATCGATAATTATAACTAATGTGTCTTGATTGATTTTTATTAGTTTTGCATTACAGTGTTCATAAATATTTATGGATATAAATATTAAAGATTGTACTAATGTAGTTTTACTGGTATAAATTTGAGTGGCACAAATGCACTCGCGTATCTTATTGTACCAAAAATGACTGAATTTATATTTCATTCTTGCAGATAACACATTGCTTACATTTTGTGAGAATACAGATAGTACAATTTTAATTATGTCTTTGAAAAATGTAAATGTATCCAAGTTAAATATGTCGTAGAATTATGAACACACGCGAGTTAGCATGCTAACTCGTGTTTTGCTGGTATTAACCGAACATTATTCAAATAAAGTAGAAAAATAAATAGGCACAGAAATGAAACTAAATGAAAATTGTTTAGAAAAATGAAATGTTTTTGCCATTTAGATTTCCATATAATTTTTTTAAATTATATCAATGTTATAATTAATTTCATGTTTTTATAGATTTATAATATTATAAAATATTTTGATTTATTTGCTTTCGAAAATATAAGCATTTTTACGTTTACAGCACAATTTTATGCATAGGTACAATTAATTGTTTTATTAGTACTGTAGAAATGTTATGATAAAACAATAATGTTTAAATTATAAAATATGAATTAAAATGTATGTATTTATTATATAAAATTGTTTACACAAAAGATCATTTTTCGAAATCAAAGTTATTGCAAAATTATTTTAAAAGTGCCATGAGATGTTTAAACATTTCGCATTATCAAAAAGTTGGAAATTTATAAAAATTCAGTGCGGTG
>JABFOX010002650.1:0-11185 GCA_022817665.1 Axea sp. ZL-2020 | reverse complement strand
TTAACAAGAGTATTATGATTATTATTATTATTATTATTGTTATTATTGTTGTTGACGTTGTTGTTGTTGTTGTTATTGTTGCTATTCATGAGAAATTGCGGAATCTCTCTGACGTCCATGATGATTTCCTCACGTGTCCCGATGAAAATAAAACAGATTTTTTATTATTATTATTATTATTATTATAATTATTATTATTATTATTATTATTATTATTATTATTATTATTATTGTTATTATTATTATTATTATTAGCATTATTATCATCATTATTATTATTATTATTATAATTATTATTATTATTATTATTATTATTATTATTATATTGTTATTATTATTGTTATTATTATTATTAATATCATCATCATCATTATGATGATTATTATTATGTATTTATATAATATATAATAATCACATTGTTGTTTATTTTTTGCTTACGTTCATTCACAAGAAAAACCTAAGCACAGATAAAAAGTTATCACATCCAATTATTAAAATTAGATAAAATTACAGCAATGATCCGTTTTCAGCTGTATTTTCTTTACGATAATTCCATTGCTTCATTATCCTTACATGTGTGTCGTTTTAGTAAACGAGAGTGATAAAAGGGGGGAGCGATCTTGTTTCAAAGATAATCAACTGACCCTCGCTTTGATCCGTCCGTACCAGACTCAGTTCTGTTTATTAACGCATCGTGACGGGCAATTTTTCAAATATCTCATTGGCACGGATCAGCGTCGAACGTTTTCGATTTTCGAACGAAAATTTCGAACGAATGAATCAACCGTGAAACAGAATCGACGAACAATGATTCTGCTCAAGTTTTGCTTGTTTCTGGGATTGCTCGTCGCCGTTAAGAAAGCAACTGCCGAAAGTACGTATCAGATTCATAGTCGATATACGGCACACAAGGAGTGCGATGCAGTTTCGTGCAACTTCAATCAAGGGGTAAACGACTGGTAAAAAGTTCAGTCCGTTCAACGCGGACAAATATCGCGGTTTCGCAATTTGCTCCGGATGTTCAAGTACTTTTTTTTATCCGTCTGAGATGCAGTCGAGTCGGTGCATACAGGGTGGCTGTGAGAACATTGGAATCTGAGGGGAATCACAGGCGTGGGAAACGAATGAAAGCGAAGTTTGAACAGTTTTTCGAGTTTGATCTTCTCGAGGCAAGAGGAATTTTGATCGCTTTGGCACTTTCTCAGGAAGGCCTGAACGCTGGAAAATATGTCGATCAGTTTTTTCATCGATTGGTTCGCTCGTCGCTTATTTTGAGAGGGAAAAAAAGAGGGGGAAATAGCGCGAGGTTTTAAATTTCAAGAAAATATCTGCTCAGAAATTCATAACTGTATTTATTTATTTAATTTTTTAAATGACATTTTTTTTAATACTTTCTGTTTATTGTTTATATCATTTCGGCAAGAGAAATATATGGTTACGCGTATCAAAAAACAATACTGAAATAAATTTCTGGAAGGTTTAACCCAGTGCGGGCATTCCTGTCGTATATACAGGGTGTTTCTTTTAATTCAGAATATCCCTAGAAATAATAACCGTCTCGAACAAACTTTCGATATTTTCAATCGAACAATGAAATCGAGTACCCAGTAAAATTCAATAAATATATTGAAATGCATTTATGAATGAAGATTACAAAATAAATATTTATATTTAAAAAGCGACTTTTTTTTAAATTTGAATTTAGCACGAATTCTGAAGGAAATATAAAATTCTTTGCTTTCTTGTAAGAAAAATTATTTTACTGAATAAATTAAACATTTTTCATAAAACATGGCAAATGTTTGACCAAGTCCAATTTTTCATCGTTTTATTATTTTTTTTCTTGCGTTTTATTTTTATTTACGTTTTTGTTGTTGTCGAACTCTCGGCGCCTAGTGGTGGGCAACCCGCCTTACGAGCCACAGCAAAGAAACTCAAATTAACTAAAAAAAATTATTTTAATTCACGAACAAGAAAATTGTAAATAAAATCCAATACTTCGTTTAAATAAAAATATGACGCGTCTTGCTAAATGCTATAAATTGAGTCAGTACATTTTTACTGTTCCGATGGTATTTTTTTTTTATTACCAAATAAAAACTAAACGCTAGTTATGGATGTTTAATTATTGCAGATGACGCACTTAAATTAGCACAGGGTGAAAAACAACTCGGTGATCAAATTCGAGCTATTTTGAAACATTATCAACAAGATGATCCTGTTGGTCTACCGGGTGCTCCCATACCGGACCCGATGTCTGTACCGGACATGAAGCATTCATTTTCGATATATACCATGAACTTCAAAAAAATAAAGGTTTATAATCTGTCTAAATTTCGCATCGAACGAATTACTTCAGAACTCGCACTGATGAAGGTAAGTTAAAAAAGGAATATTTCATTTTAAATATACACAAAATGACAAGGCAAATGTTGATTCCAGTACATGATTAAGGCTACGTATCACGGATGCGACCACGGAGTTAGTGTTTTCTTAAATACAAATGGTACTACATATTATATTACCATAAAATGATAACAGTAAAATTCTATAAGCTCGGGAGAATTTACTTGATTCAAATATTTAAACTTTTTATTCTATACGCGGATGTGTTGCGATTTTTTTGACGACTGCTCACACAGCGGGTGTTTTTTCGAAATACATCCGCATGTTTGATAAAAGGTTTAAATGCTTGAATTAAATAAATTCTCCCATACTTATGGAATTTTTCTATTATCATTTTATGGCAATATAATGTATGATGTCGTTTGTATTTCAGAAGACACTAACTCCGCGAAAGCATCCGCGATGCATAGCCTTGATACGAATAATTGACTCATTTATAACATTATAGGTAGCTGTTTCTTTGAGCATCGAAACTCTGAACATTCAGGGATTGTACACCTTGGCATCTTGGCTGTCACGTTCCGCGGGTAATTTTACCGTAAAGCTAAGTGGTGTGATAGTTCAAGGTATAGCCCGACTCGAAGTAGGAACGGATGGGAAACTCCATGCTCAAGACATAGACATGGATTTAATGTTTGACAACATTGATATGGATTTTAAAAATCTCGGGTTTTTGGGCACAGTCTTTCAAGGTGTGATCAATTCTGTTGGAACGTTTATTTTTGATAGTATCAAACCTTTTATATTAAAGGAAGTGAACACGAATGTTAGGTAAGAGGTATTTCAGGCAGTAGAGATACTAAGTTTCGTTTCATCTCATCAAATAAAGTCGGTGGAACTAATAACGATCGTATTGAAAGAACAGTTTAATATGTTATTCATTTTAATTACGTTTCTTACCTGTATAATTGTAAGAGGTGGTGGATAAGGAATAAGCAGTTGTACAAACATTGCAGCATGACATATACAGGGTGTATACAAATTTGTATCACAAATTTATATTTTACGTCGGATATTTTCGTTCGTATAATTATGATTTATTAATTTAACTTTGACATATAAAAATGTGTTAATTTATGTTTGAATCCAGAGGGATGTGTATAATTTTGATGTAAATTTGACCGCTTTCTGCAGGAGAACAATTCGCAGGACAATTTGAAAGTAATAATTTGATCGTATCAAAGATATAAACTTTTCAAACTTTCTTCATTATTATTATTATTTCAGCACTTGTTGAAAAACTATGCGTTAATTCGCTCAGAATAATATTGTGCAAGAATAAGTCATGAATAAGCATTTTTCAGAGGGGAGGTAGACGCACAGATATCTCAAATGCCACAGTACTTTCCAAATTCCATCTCTCCATTTGACATGGCGGTTGCTGAAGTAAGGAAATACGTTTGTGACATGGGTTATGATCCGTACAGAATTAAAAATTACAGTCAGAGCAATGGCTTGATAACGGTATCTTCAACGCATACGTGGGTTACGGGGTTAGCCAGTTTTTATCGAATGGGAAACATTTCTCTCATTCTGGAAGGTGGGAAGGTAAGCATATCCATTCATTTATTAATCATTATTCTTTTAAATTGATGAACTCCAAAAGTTCATTAATGTTAAACAAATCATATGCCAGGATTTATGTTCATTCGTCTATAAAAATTCCAGAAGAAATTCCAACGTGCTCCAGATCAACTTTTTATTATTTTAGAATTTTTCTTTGATCTATTTTAAGTCTAAGTTTTTATGCACGTTATTGTCTATTACTGAATAGTCAAGTTTAATTATTTTTATTAAACGTACAGGTGTATGCTATTATAGACATCGGTACACAAGAAATAGAGGGAAGGACCCATTGGGAGACAAGTGCAATTGTAGGGATTTTATCTAGGGCAGGCACTGTATCTTTCACTGTCGAATACTTGAGGGTGCAATTTAACCTCAGTCAAGCACTCGATACTCGTAAGCGTGCGACTCTAGAAGAACTTCATTTAGAACTGGGAAATATTCAAACTCGAGTTCATGGAGCAGGTACACTGGACTTTGTCACGGAAGCAGCAATTAATATCCTACCTAATCTATTACGGTACATAAAATATCACTTTTTAGTCTTTCTTTGTTCTGTAGCCAGTGCCAAATGAATTTTAAATTTTGCAATAAAATATTTTTATAGAATTAATCATTTTTGAAAAGATCATTTTTTCATTTGTTTCTGTTTACAAATGTACGACCAATTATTATTTTGCTTCGTAGTTATCAAATAATGGATGCTTTGGAAGGACCTATTAAGCGACGAATTCAGAGCGAACTGGACAAGGTGGATATCGAAAAACTTATTCACGAAAAAATCCCGAATATTGAAGAAAAAGCTAGGTTGTTACGAGAAATGCCTCCCACTGATAACATCATGCTGGAGGCAGTTGACTCGCCTCCAAATTTTGACGACCGCGGAGAATTTTCTGACAGCGAGGAAAATCGTGGACCCTCGTAATAAACGTGAAATAAATATCTGTCTATAAATGTGTAATATTAAAATTCAAATATCTTTTCCGGTAAAATAATTGTTATTGAGAGATCTGATTGTAAAATAATATTGTGCGATAAGGAAATAGATCATTATTTCTTTACTTAATAATTAATTATTTGATTAATGTATATACTTAAACTGCAGCATGTATATAACAAATTTTCCTTTGGATAATTCATAATGTGGGTAGTTTTATAATTATGGTAAAAGTACAGAATTAATGTTTATTTTACATAGATACTAAGATATAATTTATTTATAATATTTGGTAATTTTTGAAGAGAATAGAATTTAATTTTGATTATGAACGGATAAAATACTTTATATTCAGTTGTATTTTAATAAAATACAAATACATTGTTTTCGCAATTATCGCAGCTGGTTTTTATTTGAAAATCCAATAAATATTTATTCAAGAATCACATTAAAAGAGGTTGAGTGAAGTGAATGTTTTTAATAAAATGGAAAACGCTTTTCTCATGAAACATATCTTTGTATATTCTTAAAATATTTGTGAATATGCATATTTAATTAAAAGTGTAATTTTGTAAAAATATGGATATTAATAAAAAGAAAATTCGATATATTTTATAATTTTGCTTTGATAAAGGCGAAAATGCAAACCAGATGGCTGAAATTATGAATGGTGTTTGTGGTTCTGATACTGTCACAGTCAATTACGAACAATTTTTATCTTGTCGCTTCCCATACGGTATTTTCGATATTAAAGACCCGCTTCGCATAGACAGGTCCATTGGTGAATCCATGATGTACAATTTTAAACTCATATTTTTTTCACCATTCAGTAGCGAAAACATATTTCTTACAAAACTTACTGCGCCGGAACGGGTTGCGTTCATGTTTGCATGCACTAATTACATTAATAGCAGCGATGTTAAAGTGAGGTATTAAGCATTTAAACACGGAGTTAGTGTCTTTTTAAATATAAATTATATCATACATTATATTTTCATTAAATGACCAGAGAAAATTTCTATGAGCATGGGAAAACTTATTCAGATTACAAATCTGCTCTTTTAAACAAATATGTCGACGTAGTTTGTAAACAACGATTTTTTTATCGTCTACTCATACTGTTTGCAGTTTTCAAAATACATCTGCATGTTTGATAAAAAGTTTAGACTTATAAAACGAATGAATTCTTCCATAGTTATAGAATTTCGCTGTGATCATTTAATGAAAATGTATTGCATGATACAATTTGTATTTAAAAAGACACCAACTCCGTGAATTCATTCTTGATAACCCACCTTAAGCATTTGTGTGAAAACGTTCCCTAACTCTAGTGAACTTTGTATCGCAACATGGCGTGCCGTACATGGTCATGGTGTTTGTATTATATACAATTTACAAATAAATTAGAAATAAATAACAAATAAATTTATTTGTAATTTACCAACAACAACCGTCAAGTTTGGTTAAACTCTAGAACCTTAAAAATCCTATTACTGATAACGCCATTTAAATTTCTATCGGGCGTATAGATCCCCAGATTTTCTAGAGAAATTGTGGGATTTGCGAACGCAATTTGAACTCCGATGCTCCGCTTAATGTTGAACAGTTAGCCACTATAGTTAAACTGTTAAAGTTAGCTTTAGTCTGTTAACGAGTTTTGGCGCCAGTAATCCAACTTTATATAATTTACGTTTTTATTCTGTTTACATATATATAAAAATTAAAAGTAAGATTTGAATTATTAATAAAAAAAGTAGTTTCGTGTTACTCAGGTTGAAACACAATTTGCGCTAAAAATATTAAACGTGTATTAAAGCGTTAAGTTTTATTTACATTTGGTATTAATTTTTTTTTTTTTAATTAAAAAAATAAGTAATTGGATCAAATATCGACACTATTACATGCATTTATGTACTCTTTTGTTTTAATACGATTGTTAAGAAAAAGAGTACATTAGTGTCACAAAGAATTAATCATTCGTTTAAAATACATCATAACCTTAAAAATTGCAGTGCCGCCAAGAGGAGTAAAAAGACATGTTGATTTAGCGGAGAAACAAAACAATGAGATTAAAAGAGTAAAAAATACACCGAATAAAAAGAAGGGTATGTAACATAAATACTGAATCATTGAAATATTTTGTGTTTAGAATTATGTGGAGTTGCAATTATTATTAAGAGGTCTTAAATTATCAAAGCTTTGAATAACTACATTCAAGTAAAATGTATGTTCAGTGAGTTGTTTTAAATTTAAATGTTTAATATTTAATTGATATTAAAACGATGATTGTAAGTTTACAAATATTTTTATAAATATGACAAAATACCTTTAAAATTCATGAAGAATCTATTTCATTTTAAGTCAGTTTTTCTATCAATTTTAATTTTAATTCAGAGCTTAAAATAGTGATTCTAAATATATTCTTAATGTGTATAAAATTACATTATATATATCAGTTTTAATATAAAAGTTTCAACATGCTTATACACTCTTGGTATATATAATTTATTAAATTAATTAAAGTTCAATTTAATTTGATAGGTTTGTTTTTCTTTGTGGAAATGAACTAATTTATAAGTAAAAGAGATATTGCACGTGATATGTCAATTAGTTAATGGAGATTGTGATATTGATACCAATACTGTTTAATGTTCAAAGTATTTATTATTAGAAATTTTGAGAATTCGTAAACTGAAAATTAAGATTCTTTATCTCTTAGAATAATTTATAATTAATATAAGAAACACAGGTAATTCTCCTTATAAAATAATGCGTTGAATAAATGTATATTTTTTATTTCAAATGTTTAAAATGAACAGTTTTTTATTTATTTAAAAATACAAGGATTTATGTCTAAATAATTGTAACAAGAAAAATGAAGAATAAAGAAAAAACAAGGACATATAAAATATTTATATTAAAAAATGTAATTATGATTATATCGTAATACATCAGTTGATCTTAAATAAATCAATATTATCAGAAATTACTGTTTTGATTATGCTAATTTTGTATTTTTGGCTGTATTATTTCATCAGCAATTATAGCAAAACTCATTCATTGTGTTTTACTAGCAGTTTTATATTTTAATTGTCTTAATGGATCTAGACATTTAATCAAATTATCTCATAGTTTGCATAAAAATTTAATTTTCAAAATAATTGCAGCATATTAATATTTCATACTCCTAGTGTAAACATTTGAATGAAATTAAGTTTCTTTGTTGTTTTGCCTTTCTTAAATAATCACATAACATTTATTTTGCATTGTATTTTATTAATATAGATAGATAAAATGAACTTTTCTTATGCAATCATTCTATGCATTAATCATATATGTACCCTTTCTGGGTGAATCTGGCTCCTTACGAGACACTTGTTATTGAAAGACCCCAAAAAATTAAATTAGCTCATATTTAAACAATAATTATTCCATAATTTCTTATTATTAAATTTAATTTTTGAGGTATTTGTGGAGGAAAATTTCCTCAATTTACAAACATTATAGAAGAAAATCATAAGTGTTGAAATTGAGGAATTTTTGTCGATTTTCAATATATAATAAATGTTTTAACATTTATTATTATTAACAATGTTTAATAATTAAATATAAAAGTTAACGTGTTGTAATTAAAAAAATTAAATTAAACGGTTTTGTTCAATTTGTGCTTTTAGATACAATAATTCAAATTCCTGATTTACGAAACTTAAATGAAACTGGAGTAGTTTTAACTTTTGGACAAGGTGATGTTGGTCAGCTAGGCTTAGGAGAAAATGTAATGGAAAAATCACGTCCAGCGTGTGTGGATATTGAAAACATTATATCTATAGCAGCTGGTGGAATGCATAGCATTGTTTTAACAGAAGCGGGTAAAGTATTGACTTTTGGCTGTAACGATGAAGGAGCTTTAGGAAGGGATACTTCAAAAGAAGGTTCAGAATTTGTCCCTGGCGAAGTTGATTTACCTGGAAAAGTAATTCAAGTTACTGCTGGTGATTCTCATAGTGCTGCTCTTTTAGAAGATGGACGAGTTTATGCTTGGGGATCGTTTAGGGTTTGTATTCTTACCATTCCACGATTTATCATGCCATTTTCATCAAAAATGAAAAACAAATTTTGTTGAGCATTCGAGTAATAGCTTTTACTTTTAATAGATTTTATGTAAAAAAATAAGTATTTGTTTTAACATTTATATAATTGTGTATTGAGTATAATGCATTATTTTTGAAACGTGCAACATAAAATAAAAATTAATGTATTTCATAAACTTTAGGATTCCCATGGAAGTATGGGTTTAACAATGACGGGGAATGAAAAAGTTCCAGTTGAATTAATGTCTTCCATCAAAATTGTTAAGTTGGCATCAGGTGCGGATCATTTAGTCTTACTCAGTGAAAATGGAAATGTTTATACATGTGGGTGTGCGGAACAAGGCCAGTTAGGAAGAGTACCTTTAAGATCTGCAGATCGTGGTAACAGACATGGAGTTGGAACGTTACTTATTCCTGATTTAGTGAAATTTACAATTAAAACCAAAACTATATTCAACAACATTTGGGCTGGGTCATTTTGCACCTTTGCAAAAGATATTAATGACAAAGTATATGTTTTCGGCTTGAATAATTATCATCAAATTGGTAAGAGGACCCTTTTTAATTAATTTATTGAGTTAGTTTTATAAATTATTATTATGAAATAAATTTATCTGTATTTCATACATTAATTTTCCAGGATTAAAGGAACCATCGACTCATTATTATCCCACATTATCTAAAACACTAAGTGGAAATGATTGGGTTCATATCAGTAGCGCTCAGCACCATACATTAGCTTTGGATAAAAATGGCAAAGTCTTTGTTCTAGGCCGCAAAGAGTACGGCAGACTTGGTTTAGGACCCAATTGTGAAGATGCCAAAGAACTTACCGAAGTATCGAATTTATCTTCAATGAAATGCATTGATGTAGGCACGGGCAGTGCTCAGTCATTTGCTGTAACTGAATCGGGTATATTTTTCTTCTGTTTAAGTAAACTGATGGCGATAAAATGCATTTGTATTTTATTAATAATTTGTTTGTAATGTTTTACAATTTTGTGTAAATTATTTCTATAATTATGCTCTACTAAAAAACTTTTAATAATTCTCTACTTAAGCATAATTTTAAAGCATAGTTTGGACTAATTACATAAAAATTATTTCAAAGATAAATGTTTTCTGGAATGTATTTATGAAAGCTATATATAGAATTGTATGTCTTTTTGTTTGTTTTATAGTTATACTTTAAGTGTTTTAGTTTACGCTAAATTAACAATTGAATGCAATTTCATTGGATGTTTTCTTGTGTATAACATTTTAATTCAAGTTCAATGAAATTGTTACTTATTTAAATGTACACACGATTTGTTTTAGGAGAATTGTATTCTTGGGGTATGGGTACTAATGGACAATTGGGAACTGGTAATGAAGATGATGTCTTAAGTCCCTTATTGGTCAAAGGGAAACAATTAGAAGGAAAATTGGTGATGAGGGTCTCTGGAGGTGGCCAACACACGATTATTTTAGCAGTTGTTCGACAACAGAATAAACAAAATTCTATTTAATATTTTGAAAAAGAAAAACATGTTTGTAATACTCAAAAACTCTACATGGTATGTTACGAATTAAATCCTACATAACTTTTAACGTAATAAAGCATAATAATAAATATATGTATTTTTTCAAATTAAATATCTGAAACTTTTTTTCATCGTATATAAATTGCTGGTTAAAATTTTGTTTTCATTTGTAATAACTTTATTGTCTTGATTCATTGTTATAATAAATGCTGTTTATAAAATCAACGATAACAAACTGTATATTAGTTGCTTTTATAAAACATTGTTATTATTATTATTGTTTTTATTATGCTTTAAATAATAAAAATAGCAAATTGAACAATTAATACTATCTAATTTTAACATTGTAGTTACCATGTTTTATTACGCATTAATAAAATAATTTAGTTGAAATTATGTATACCCAGTGTTTTAAAAATTACTTCAGTTGTTTCTGTTATGTATAACTACAGAGTAAATATTAGTGTATAATAAACATGTAATTGTATTGAGTAAGTCAGATTTGTAATAAATATCAAATAATCGTTGAAAGATTTATTTTTAACAGTTGTGCCTTAATTGCTCATTTTTTTTAATTATTTGTACAAATTTATCCATAAGTCTTTCACCGAATTCACATATCATTATAAAGAAAGATTAATTCGAATTTCGTTTTATACCAT
>JABFOX010002649.1:0-11186 GCA_022817665.1 Axea sp. ZL-2020 | reverse complement strand
GCGGATTTTTTTTAATATTATTTATTATAAATATACCGCTTCAATATAAATATTACGTTTACCTCAAACCTTATTTTACATAAATGTCCAAAATAATCAAATATATATAAAAAATTTGTTAGTTTGGTTAGTTTTTTTATAAGTAAACTAACGAAACTAACAATTTGTTAATTGTGTTCGTTCATTTACAAAAAAAACTAACGAAACTACGAAATATTTATTTATAAAAAAAATAACCACACTAACAAATTATTAATTTGGTTCGTTTATTTATACAAAACTAACGAAATTAATAAATTGATAGTTTGTTTTTTTTATAAATAAACGAACAAAATTAATAATTTGTTAGTTTGTTTAATTTATATTTAGTTATTTTGGACATTTATGTAAAATAAGCTTTGAGTTAAAAATAAAATTTATATTGGAATGGTATATTTATAATGAATAGTAAAATTTAAAAATCACGCAATTTCATCTGTGTTTAGTCACGTTACTTCCTCAAACTGTCAGTTGACGTAGCGAACTTCAAGCAAGACGACCAAAAGTAAAATCCAGCCAAAATTGCCTTATAAAGTAACAGTACAATTTAACACAATACGTTAAAAAGTGCTGTTGAAGACTTTTTCTTCTCCTTCGTTACATTTAGCTGGTCGTAACAGATGTCAAACTGTTGTTCATATTGCCTATACCAGGCATGGCGAATCTATGACCCGTGGTCAGACATTGACCAACGCAAGCTCTTTAACTGACCCAGTCATTAATTTTTATTAATTAATTTTTGGTAATTATTCAGTATTAGCCCCCCTCCCCCCTTCTCCAACAAATACATGTTTTATATGCAGTTTTTCACACTGATTGTGAATCTGCAAACATTTCGCAGCGGTCTGAAACTTTTTTCGAGATATTTGCAATTTCCAATCTGCATAATACACTGCACAACAAAACTAACAAAAATATCGCGTGTTAACTAAGTTTTGTTAGTTTTATTAGTTTTGTTTATGTTTTTATTAGGTTGGAGGGAAAGTTCTGTCGTATTTTAAATAATAAGGTAATTTTTCTTGTAAATAAAAAAAACATCTGGCTAGTGAATGATTCGAATATTTTTTTTTCATATATATTTGATTATATAATTGATTAATATTAAACACATATTTTTATAAATGAATTCAAATATTTTCTTTAAAACACGACATAACTTTCCCTCTAAACTAATATATAAATATTTAAATAATATATTTAATGAAACTATAATTGAAATTAAATTGAAATACAATCCAATGAATTTTCATTATACATGCATAGTTATATGCAAATTTTAAGTATTATATAAAAATTGAATTTTTATTTAAAAAACTGTAATTAAAAACAACGATGATTGAAATATTTTTTAAAGTGTTTTAATCATTTGCATTGTTTTTGTAGTAATTATTTTTAATTTATATAAATTAAGTTTTATTTATTAACTTATAATTTTATGTCATGCGCAATACTCTATATGAAAACATATTAATTAAAATACTAAAATTCCTTACACAATAGCTATAAAAAGTATGGCAAAAATGCAATGAAATTATTTCAAGATATAGAAACAATATTTTCTATACATTGCAATTTAAAATTTCATAATTTTATGTTTTAATATTTCTCTATTATAATTTAAAAATCAAATTATAATTATGCAATATTTTTTTTCATGGTATAATATGTACTTATTTGTTTTAAGTATTATTTAAAATATAACTGTATTCATAATACTTTTAATAGTAATAGTACAGTTACTTAGTGGTCAGATTTTTTTATTTCGTACAATATTCACTTATAAAAATGCACATAAAATTTATGTAAACAAAGTTCTATCGTAAAATTAAAATTTTTCAGAATTTTATTATTAGAAAAAATATTTACTACTTAATATACTACTTTAAAAAATAATTACTTATTTGGTTTTCAAGACACGTTTTAAAATTTACACGAAGAGAAATAGCACAGTTTATCAAGTTGCAAAAACAATGTTCGTTAAAATTCCTTGGCTAAAGAATTCCTTGATTCTCATGACTCTGCATACATCTTACACATGGTAATTGTAAATTTACATATCCTATGTAAATTTGCACTTGCATCTTAACCATTACAAATACATATTTCATTCTTAAAATTCAGAACCATTTTTACAGCTTGTAACTGAATACCTTTCAAATAAAAATGTACTTTCATCCTGCTATATGTAACAAAGATTTGAGAGAAAGTGGTTTAAAACAATGAATACATTAAAATTAGATTCAATAAACATTTGCTTTTTTGATTTAGTTTTATTTTATATATTTTATATAATTATGTATACTATATAATATATAAACAAATAATACATTAATATATTATATAACTATATAGACCATGTATCAGTTATTATAAAACGACTGTAAAGAGATAAAGAAGTGACCAGTTTAAATTCAAAATTGAAGAAACGCCTATTAAAGTCAAATAAAGTGATACTATTAATCTTGAAAGCTTTTAAAAGTACAAGATCTTGTATAAAACGTCGGTATTTGGGTAAGAAGTGGCAGCAGGATACACCACGTCGTTCAAGAAGAGGAACAAAGATCAGTGTGTAAAACATCCCGAGCAACAGAATTTACAGATGTCAACTGTTTTTGTAGTTGCAGCTGCGAAGGGCAGACGGCACGATGCTACATGACATTGCGCATGCCGCTTTTCGCGCATACACCTAAGAGTATCAGATTACTGCACAAATGCCTTATCCCCATGAGTCAATTTATACAGAGGATCCAATTTACTAAATTATTAGTTTTCCACTGACAATCTAGATAATCATAGAACTAAATAGAACAACTGTATTTTGATATGTTTGTAAGTCTTATTCCGTTTGTACAAATTACATGGTACATTATATCACATGAGCTAACAGAATATAATATCACATTTTTATAAAACAACATAATTACCATGCAATATTATATATTTCAGTTAATACATGTTATTCAAATTTCATAAGATTTATATATAAATATACTTTTAAAACTATTCAATTTATTAAAAGGGCACTGATGTGCTAAAATACTAGAATTAAACTTTAATTAAATGACAATTCTTTTTTAATTATATAAAATTTTTGATTCTTATATATCACGGCTATGTTTGTATATAAATGTAGCTGTGATTTATGTATTATTCAGTAATACTTTCCGGTTACCAAAAATATGTCAAAATTAAAGTGTCGTGATATTATCCTTTTATATACTGATATAAAAGGATAAAAGATTTCATTTGAGAGAGCTATAATAATTAAAGTAATGAAAGCAGCGATGTATTAAAAATTTTACGTACTTGTATAGATAGAAATTTTGTTTAAAAAGCGAAATGTTGAATTAGATTATTTTTTACGTATCAATTTTATGTCTGTTTTACATTTGTAACAGAGAAACTTGATATGCGAGTATTCGTAGTCGGTTTTTATTATGCAGCAGTGACGACTGTTTACCATCTTTAGGTTTTACAATCATTTTTTATCGCTAAAAGTGCAGTTCTAACAGTTTTAAAGAGTGAGGCTGTGTAATTACGGTTCATATGTGAAATAATAGAATATCATCCTAAATCACAGTTTTTGTCAGTGTAATAATTTTAATCAGCAAATTCATGATTTAATTATAATTGTATTTAAATTACCGGATATTTTTATTACAAAACTAATTGAAACAATACATTGAACCATATATAAAATATAAAATGAAATAATTTATTGAATGAAAAGATTGTTGTATGTAGGAATGTATCGTTGAATAAATCACTGTATTTTTTACTTAAAAATAGATAATAAGTATTTATAGAAAAGTTTAAATTTCATAAAGTAAATGATCAGATATGATCCAATCAGAATCATAACATTGTTTCGGAACGTTCGTTTTCCTTTTTATCTTCTTTCTTCAGTTACGAAACAAGAAAAGGTAGTTGGTCCAATGTCACGTACTTTTGAATTGAAATCGAACGATTCGAGAGAATAGACTTTATAGCAGAGAAAATTGTCCGAATATCTCGCATTGGACACGCTCCTCACGTACGTGCTGACTATGGACTGGATGCATAAATGGTGTACGTGGGTGTACGCAATTTTTGTCCCACGTATTACCTTGGGAGCGCCACGGCGACGAGCAGCACAAAGATTCCAGAATCTTGGCATAAAAGTAAGAGACCCATAAAAAACAGCATAATCGCATTTTTGCGCGGACCAGCGCCAATTTTCTTGATCATTTTACAGAATGTTCGTCAAGCAGTTCAACTCTCCATCTACAAATATAATATTGTTAGAATATAACTTGTGAAAAATTGGCTATTCGGCAGGATTCGTTAAATAACTTTGACATTAAGTTTATTATATTTTAAATTGTAGTTTTTACAAATTTATTAAACTTGTCTTTTTCATTGTCTATTAATTTGTAGTTCATTATACAAATTTAATCAACTTATTTCATAATTAGCATTACTCGGCGAAAATGATGAGATTCGCAAGAAAGGTTTACATACAAATTTACAGTGTATAATAATACAATTTTGTCAACTAGCTTATAAGCAAGTATTGATAAAACTTTTGAAATATTCCCTAACAATGCAATCTAGACATTATCTTGTAGTTCCAAAAAATAAGCTGACTAAGGCAACATTCTCAACTACTGATCTAATAAATGCAAAGATGACCTAGTAAAAACAATATAGGACACTTTGGCGTAAAGTTGGAAATTGAAATACAACGGCGCATTCGTAAAACGTTATCGTTCGTAAAACATTAGACTGGCAATGCCAGCTCGTTCCTGAAATTTCATCCGACGAATTTCGCAGGCTTATCCGATGCTCCGTAAGCTGTTTTCATACAAAACTTTGGCTTACAATGCTCCATTGTGTCTGGTTGCACAAGCACCATGGAAAATGCCGACTGCTCTGTGTTTCCATTCAACGTGTACCGCCGGTAAGCACGGACGTTATACACAAATAACGCGAAACGAATCCCTGCCACTAATTACCCGGTATATGCATCCGAGAACGGATGCGCCCTATGTACCGACATTAAAGATCCGCAACTCCCATTATGGCTCCATTCGATTGCGAAGCGCCGAATATCCTTTTTTTTTTCTTCTTCTTCTTTTCGAACGCAACGTTAACGCGTTTATCGTTCCGGATTCTAACGAATGACTTCTTTGCTACGTTTATTCCACGTGTAAACCCGTAATTCCATTATCTCTTGTAACAAACTTTTAGAGATAAATGGTACATGCATCTTACAGAACATGTGAAACTTAATTTCCAAGAATTTTCATTGAGCCATTTACAAGAAGAAAATTTTCATTTATAACGCGGGAGACAGCGATGCGCCGAAAGTAATAAAATTATTAGGTTTAATTACTTTGTTATACCTTTTATTTTAATGCCTGCACATCTATGGGAATTTATTCAAAACTAATGTGATATTGAAAATATAAGTTGCATGAACAATGCATGGGAATATGAACATATTTTATTCAACGCATTGTTACATCGTTTTTGCTTTATTTGTATAAATTTTTATAAATAGTTTTGTCTTGTTATTTGTTTTATTCTGCTTCGTTATTTTTAAAACTTCCTTTTAGTTTTTCGTTTTATAATCATACAAGGAATTTCATTAAATACATTGAGTAAATAAGCATTTTATAGTAAAATAATCTTATGTTCAGTTTACCGATTTTCATGTTTTATTATTCAGTAAACAAATCGATGGATTGTATTAAATCTTCGTTGTTACGGTACGTCGGATGGACGCAATACAACAATGAATAAAATAGCATTTGTAGGTGTTAAATAAATGTAAGGGAATAGTTATGACAACTTAAATACAATAAAATAATTTGATATAATAATGTATATCAAATTGTATTCTATTGACCCTTATTATATCAATCGTTATACACATTTAAACATTCATTCCTGATATTAAAAATGTTGATTTATATATAAGCATTAAATACTTTGAATAAATGTATTATGTACTATTTTTTGAAATATTTATCTAAAAATTACTTTTAACATTACAGAAAAAACCAAGAAATATATTTTTTCATTAGTTTGTTAACGTTTTTATAGTAAATACAAACACCATAAATCACATCATTTAAATATTTTAAATGAAAGTAAGTTTTCATAATTAATGATTGTAAATAGATAGATATAAAACTATTTTAATAATAGATAAAACAGAAATTTTATTTAAAAAAAATATACTTCAAATCTGACTAAAACGGCTTTACTTATTGTTCAAATACGTTTTATAAAATATGTTATATTTATAAAGTGTTGAAAAATGTTTGCCAACAATACTTTCATAAATGTAATTTTCAAAAAAGTAATGTGTGTTTCTAACATATTTAAAAATATATTAAAATTTCAAACTACGTTAAAATTAGTATAAAATGGGATCAAACTCACCAAGAATGTGCTACATATGTGAAAATTCCGTTAGTATATATATATTGTACGAACAATTTAGAAATACGTGTATATATTATGAAAAAAATACATAATATTAATTAAATATTTATTTCAGCCCGTGTGGAATCAACTTTAAAAGTTATCGAATAAGCGCTTGTTATACATTACGAGTTTCCTAAATACTTCTTCAATATTTTAAAAGGTTCTTATTTTATTTTATAATAATAATAAAATCATGTTGATGTTTTGAAAGAAAAATATTTTTTACCTCATTACATAATTATGTTTCAAGCACATTCACGTTTTAGTGTTATGCATTTTTTTATAATAAATTCTTCTGTTTTTATAAATATTTCTGATTTTGTTTTTTTATTAAATTATTAATTCATAATTAAAGTTTGATTTAATATCCACCATTTATTTTTTAATTTCAATGATAATCACGTGTATTCTGCTTTAATTTATTATTGATATCAACAAATGCTAAGATTGCATTAACATATCGGGTTAAAATTAGGTTTCGGTAATCAAACGAATAGTTTGTAATTTAATGAAACCATTATAAATTAAATTCTTAAATTTAAGCTGTAAAATTTAAATATCCAGTGCAGCAAATAGTCACGGTAAGATTTGCCCATCTGTTAGTGGCGTTCTTAATTATGCCCTTAAACCAAACTGTTGTTATGCGCACTGCATAATTTTACACGCGTTGACTGCGTTCGATATTTATGACTTCTTTAACAGATACCCTGCAATTATTAGCTCCGACTCTGTTTCCGTCAAGCGTGGCAAACATTTAAATTGAAAACAATATACTTAAGTCATTGCTCAGCAAGGTGCCACGCTAGTGTTTTGGATCGTCTCATCAGACACATGGTACCGACGGTTATCGGACCGGGGCCATCTGCATATAAAATGCAAATGTTTGACCATACTCGCATATCAGCCAGAGAATCGCTCGTAACAAAAGCTTCGTGAGTTAATGTACAAAGCAATCTTCAGATTTTTCCATTATTGTCAAAACTATGGCTAATGAAGATTTTCCGAGCAAGATAAGCGACCTACTCTAGCGCTTTCAACAAATATTTTCCCGATTAAATATGTACGATAATTATACTGGCTTTTCTTTACGATTGCAATTCATTTCTTTGCATTAATTCCATGGTAGATAGATTTAATTTAAATTCACATTTACAGTATCAAATTTTCCTTCTTTATACACGAGATTGTTATCAATGAGTACAAAATTATATGCCTGCAACATTTCATTCGTATGTCTAATATTAATTTGATTTCCAAAATTAACAAGATTTCTTTATTTTACTTGGAGCAAAAATATATTTTTATCGGAGAGCTTCTAATATTTATTTAGCTTGATAATCAATAATTATCAAGTGTTACACTCATAGGTTTTGAAAATTTTGTAGTATGACAACGATTTAATAAATCTAATCATAACTTTTGTTTTAAATTATAAAAAACACCCAAGTCTGACCAATCAAAACGTGTGAACTTTATTTGTGTAATGAACAAATCAGGGTAACCATAACTCGAGACCTATTTTCGTCCTATAGCTAAAGTGTTACGTTTATCTAAGAGTAACACAATTTGTTTTAACGCACAATCTAATTTCATCCTTGGTAAAGAAAGTTCTTGGTGATTCATAATTAATATAAATCAGTCATTGTATAAATTTCATGTATAATCAGTAACAATATTTAAGTAACTTTATATGTTTGTAAATTAAACTATATCAAGAACAACAATCTCCTTATACAATAATACAATATTACTATATATTAAAAAATGAAATAATACAACTACAACTGATGTTGAATCCGAATTTGCATTAAAAAACAGAGGTTCTCATTTGAACTTTTAATTTTACTCTCCACTTCAACCTGAGGGGGTGATGGAAGAGGGATAATTTTCATACAAGCAGATGCCTCTCTTGAAAATATTACAAGTTTATTTGGAAAATGTTTTCGTACATTGCTAAGTTCTCGAGATATTCTGAGTTATCAACTTAAAATAAACATCTTGTACAGTATTTTATATTGTTGTAAAAAATAACATAAAAAAGTGTTTTTATTTACAATATTGTATAAATATATACAAAAAAGTTAACTCAAATTTTTAGGCTTTCATTTTAAAAGACTATTTTGTTGTACGGAAAAAGAAACATTTTTCTATAACGTGACTACAAGGCACTCAAGGGAGCGTCATAGAAGTATATTCAGTTGATTAGACACGCCGCTTCCCGCAGCGTTACAAATCACCCAAATGTTTATTCAATCAGAACTTATTCACTAGCATATATTTTCGATTTTAAATCTTCTTTGTGCAACACATCATTAAAAGTGGGTTTAAGGCAGAGGTTATTGAAATCCGTAAGAGCAGTGGTTAAGCCAGAAACCGCAAGCCAATTTCAGTCCTATTCTATGCATTGTTACAATACGCCCTCATAAAAGTCTCATGGGTGCATTGGGGCACCCTATCTGAATTTCGACGACACTGTTGCTCAGATATGTAGCTTGGATTTAGACAGCGTATATGGTATACGAAAGGGAGTGCCAATAAAAACGCGACCGCACATCTAATTCTCGTTTCTTTTATACGGGGCGATTAATTAGCATTACAATTGAAGAACCGGAGATTGGCTTCCCGGATATTTTACATATTTTGAATAACGAAGACATAACTTGTATGACATTGTATTTAAAGAAATGGAGTCGATTATGTGTCAAGAATGTTTTTGACTATTTTAAAAATACATCATTCTTTCGTGTGTATAAAGCATGATAATTGGGAAAAGCTGAACAAAAAATTATCTCAAATAGATGTTTTCTGGTTCATTAATATACCTTATGGAAGAGTATAAGAAAAATTGCTTTTTTTTTTGGTAGATTTGACAGTTGAGAAATATAAAAAAGAAAATGAATATTTTTTCTACAGAAATTCTATTTGTAGTAAAAATTTGAATGAATTGCTTTCGTAATATTTTTAAAAATAAATATGCTAACGAATAAAGTTCATTACACAAAAGTGTATCGCGCGGTGGTATTTTTCATAAAAAGTATAAAAAGTTATGTATGTATTTGGATACTTCTTTAGTGGGAAAAGTTTGTGAAGATTCACAACAAATTTGGCCTATTACTCAATTTAAACGACCCGAAGTCGTCTCACGACGGTTATGTGAGATGGTAAATAGCCGGAGAGACTCGTACACGATTCTCATATTCAAATCTTGGAAGATACTAGAATCCATTTCTGACGTGAAAAAACAAAAAAGACAGTCTTTCTTATTTGTTCGAAATGACAATTGTATAAAAAGCTTTACATTTTTACAAATATAAACAAATCATGAATTAATTAAACAATATTGAGTATGGTGCAAACATATTAAAAACTGATTTGTTAATTAGAAAATTAACTAATTAAAGTATTTTTCGCATGATTAAAAAGGCGAGTAGTTAAATACTTTTAACTGAAAGAATAAGGAATTATTTCCAGATTACTTAAACTACTTAAAAAGTCAGTTATTATATTTGGACATATATGGTGTATGTATATCGGTCGCGTTACTCCGTGTTACTAATGCATATAATATGCAAATTAGGATAATGGTCTTACATCAGCTATAACAGTATTTGATATGTATGTTAATCGGAAATTGAAAATGGTCAAGTTATCATTCTTCAGTTTTAAATAATAAATTTTACAATTGAAAATTTTATAATTCAATTGACTAAGCAATGTTTAACTTCTAATATGTTACAAGAAATTTAACATTATAAAACTGAAATTTGATTGACTAAATTATTAAAGAAAATATAATAACATTCGGTGAATAATTAAATTAAAATTATAAATGTAACATAACAAGAATAATATATATATACGAATGAACATGCAAATTAATAAAATAATAATTCATTTAATATTACATTCTAATTTTTCCTTTAATAATTTAAATTCATAAGATCAAATTGGATGTAATTTTCAGTAATGGATTTTATAAAAGTTTTTTTTATCTGATTTTTTATCTTTTGCATATAACGATATCTTTCAAGCCCAATATCCAATATCCTTATAATCATGCTTAGATGTATTTACAAGCAAAATAGCTACTCATAAAAACACGTGTTCTTACATATTTTGTGTAGTGGCAGCCACATGTGACAGGTGAAAGGAAAAATGGGAAGTCTGCAACGTCAGAGAAAAGTATACTGTATCGGTTTCCTCTACAAAATACTATTCTCTATCAGGAATTGTAATTTATTGTTCGAAACAGGCAAGAGAATTTGAGATGTTTGGACATTACACGTGAGGATGTTTGAATTGAGCTACTGCGTCAATAATCCAGCTTCTAACCAGCATTCTCCAATACGGAGACGAATTTTAGAAAGGAACAATTTTCACACGGTTTACAATGGAATACCCTCTTTTTTTTGTGAAATAGCTATTGCGGTTTGACAAAGTCGTAGAATGTGTAAAAGAACTGAACAACAGATACTATTAAGTCAAATGGAAAAGTATTGTGTTGTCTATAATAATACAAACAACGATCAAGTGTAAACGTAAATAATTTTACTAAAAGAGTGAAAGTTGTTTTTTAAACATTTTATTTAAAATGTTAATTTTCTAAAATTATGTATTCATAATTTCAATGTAAGAAACATATTTATCAGATTTGTTCAAATTTAACATTTGGT
>JABFOX010002648.1:0-11168 GCA_022817665.1 Axea sp. ZL-2020 | reverse complement strand
TACGATGCTGTCGGGGCTGTGGCTTTAGGTTAGTTTATTTCTAGTTTATGTTCCATATATGTTCCACATATAATTAGAAATAGTATATTATTTTAGCTTTTAACAAAACCATGGATAAGCTAACTAAACTGGGCAAAAGCTTAAAAAATTTTACTTATACTGATAAAGAAATAGCAGACGAAATTTATTCGGCTATAAATTCGACGCAATTCCTTGGAGTTTCGGTAAGTGGCTTATAAAATGAGCATTTTTGCAAAAATAAAATAAATAGTTGAATTATTAACTATTCATTTTTCTTTTGGTGAAATGAATTAGAATGAATTATTATATGTCTCTGCTGAATGACAATTTACCATTGTCTATCTTTCAGGGTTACGTAGCCTTCAGTTCACAAGGTGATAGAATAGCATTGACTCAGATCGAACAAGTAATCGATGGTAAGTATGTTAAGTTGGGGTATTATGATACTCAAAGTGATAATTTGACATGGAGAAATATGGAGAGATGGATTGGAGGAAAAATTCCGCAAGATAGAACCATAGTAAAGAAAGTATTAAAAACTGTTTACTTACCTCTGTTCATATGCATGGGAGCTATCTCATCTGTTGGAATCGTCACGGCTTTAGCTCTCATTATTTTTAATATCTGGAATCGACATCGGAGGTAAAATTTAAAATTTGAATTTGAATATATATTTACTTTTTTTTAAAAAAGGTGAATCTTGAAACTATTACATCATTATTTTCAGAGTTATTCTCTCATCTCACCCAGTTTGTAATACTATAATGCTGGTAGGAGTAATTGCTTGTTTCGTATCAGTATTTCTGTTGGGTATCGATGGGAAATTCGTCGAACCTTGGGAGTATCCAGGAATCTGTCAGGCTAGAACTTGGATGCTATCTATAGGTTTTACCTTAGCTTATGGTGCTATGTTCAGCAAAGTTTGGAGAGTTCACCGTTTAACGACCAAAACGAAAGCTGATCAAGCAAAGGTTAATATTTTAATTGTAGCTTAATTAATTTCAAATTACAACCGTTCATAGCAATTTTGAAAAATGTATTTAAAATAAATTAATAATATTCACCTACATGTGAACAAATTTAAATTAATTTTAAATATCAATCAAAATATCTATTATTAATTTAAACATATATTTTCACATAACATTTTATTTCAGCTTTTTATGTCGAAACAAAAAGTATCTTCTATTCATAAAAAGATTCAGCCATGGAAACTTTACACAATGGTTAGTGCATTACTTGCAGTAGACGTCGTTATACTTGGAGCCTGGCAAGGTTTAGATCCTCTTCAAAGAACTATCGAAGTTTTCCCTCTGAAGTCACCGATTTCTGGAGAAGATGATGCAATGATAAGACCGGAATTAGAGCACTGTGAAAGTGAACACAATGGAATTTGGCTAGGTAATTTGATAATTTATCAAATTAACATTTATCATTTATCAAATCAATTAGAAATCAAATCAAACTACTCAGTTTTAATTTTTTTCAGGTATAATTTATGGCTACAAAGGAGTCGTTCTTGTTTTCGGTTTATTTTTAGCTTACGAAACTCGGAGTATTAAAGTTAAACAGATAAATGACTCCAGATATGTAGGCATGTCGATCTACAATGTGGTCATTCTTTGTTTGATTACTGTTCCGGTAACTATGGTCATTGCCAGTCAACAAGACGCGAGTTTTGCTTTCGTGTCATTGGCGATCATTTTCTGCTGTTTCTTAAGTATGGCCTTAATTTTTGTGCCAAAGGTCATCGAAGTCATCAGGCATCCCAAGGACAAAGCTGAGTCTAAGTATAATCCAGATGTTGGTATTTCCAAGGAAGATGAGGAACGGTATCAAAAGCTATTAAACGAAAACGACGAACTTCAGAAATTAATAGCAGCTGTAAGTGTTTTATATTGATTTTATATGAATTTAAATTATAAATTTGTAACTCTTTATATAAATACTTTCTATTTTCAAACTTAAGGTTTCGCTAATTTAATAACGCTTTCCTCCTTGATTTATTGAGGTACAATGCTCACTTGTCGAGATTTTATAAAGTTAATAGAGTCTTTTTAGTTTTACAAGTTCATTTATGGATCAATAAGAAGTGCTTCTTCCACACAATTTATGTAACAATTATGAATTACCAAGATAATTCTATACCTTTGAACTTAATTTTTATACGAGATTTTGTTGCAAAAAGAAAACGAATTAAAATTTTACTGAAAATTATTTTTGTGTTTAAAACATTGTTATGGGATTCTTTAAACAATTTTAAGGATATGATATTTCCAATTTGAATACAATTATTCTTAATTCAGCAAGTTCAAAATTTATATACAAATAATAAAAAATAGAACTCCATATAGATAAAAATAGTTTATTTGAAACATATGCTTTTAGTTACACTGTTATAAAATGTATAAATGAAACTATATATTACAATAGGTTATTTTCGTTTTCAGAAAGAAGAAAAAATCCGAGTGGTGAAGCAGAAATTAGCTGAGAGGGATGCTCTAAAAACAGGTGGAAACACAGGTGGAACCAACGCAGGGAAAGACTCATTGATCGTTGCCGATTTTGTGACAGGAGAGGGCACTTCCGACAGCGCTATCGGTGGGGGTATTTCTGTTTATACGCGATCTTCCCGTGCTTCCGCCTCAGATTTCGAATTTTCGGACTCGTACCTGTAAATGACGAGCAAAAGAGAATAATATACATAAAATGAATATGTGGTATTCACATATAAAATGATACAAATCTGCCCCTCGTATAAGATTTAGTACAAATTCGGGACCTTCGAAGAGTTATTTACTTTTAAGCTCTAAGAACATCGATTTGAAATAATTATTTTTACACCCACGTTCTAATAGATCCACCCGCGTATAAATATGCTCTATAAATCTAACTTCATTCACATGTACGCAATAATTTTTTGTTATATATATTTACAAATGAGATTCATAGGACCGACCAAATTTCCGCGTTTAGATAAGCAAATGACAAAAGCGTATACTTTTTAAAAAGCTTCTTTCATCGTGGTGTCCGTGTTGCCTCTTGATCAAGTGACACCACTGTGACACCACCGCGAGAAATCGATAGATATACAATAATGATATATGTATAGATGTTTCAATGTTGAATGTGCGGTTGATGTTAAAGTAACAATAATTAACTCGCATAGATAAGTAGCCTAAATTCTTGGTTTTCATCAAACGAATTGAAGCCTCTTAACGAAATGACACAAACTGGCCTAATAGATATTTGTACTCAATTTTGCTCACAAAGATATCACAATAATTTTTACATATCACGACTCCTTTTATTGATGAATCTATTTTTATTCTTTACTTGTTCTATTTTAACTTAAGGATCTACAATGCTATCACAGCATTTTACAATTGCACGTTTTAAACAATTCATATTTTGAAATACAAATTGCGTTCGATCCTATCTGAAAAAAGTAACGTTAAAAAGTGTATTTTCTTTTTAAACAAACCAATTTTACATTTGACAATAAATGGTGATAGTCAATTGTACATATAATTAAATTTGTGTAGCTTTTCAACAACAAATCGGATATAATTAATTATTAGCGAGATAAGTTTTTCTACAACTTTTTCATATAAACGTTTGATGTTAATTAATTGACAAATACAAATTAGTGGTTATCATTGAACAATAGTTTTGTTACATTTTTATCACGGATTTTAAATGTAACTAATCACTTATATTACTTTCTTGCTACTGGAATAAATTAATCTTCAATGTGAATAAATATAAAAGAATTCGTTTTATGATAATGTTGTTATTTGTTTTTTAATATTATATGGCTTTATATAATATGTATAAAGTACACATTAATATTTTAGTTTTATTTAATTTTACTTTAAGTAACATTTCTGCAGTGCTTTGTTCGTGGGCATGCATTTTCTAAACTTGATAAATGTGAAGTCTGAAAAAATCTTAAGCACTCATAATATAAAGGAACTTCTGAATGTCAAATATTTTAAATTGATTGTAGGTCAGTTTTAAAAATAAGTTTAGAGAGAAATGAACAAAAAATTTTTATTCAGATTGATTTTCAATTTTTCAGCGTATTTTAAACTTTTCTTACACTGTTCAGAATGTCAGACAAAATTACTCTGATAAGATTTAAATTAATATTTTTCAGTTATCAAATTTCAATATCAATCAATCAGAAAATAATTCAAATCAGATAAATATTCACTGGTTTGAACAAAAAACGCGTTTTCAGAAAAATATAAACAAAACAAACATTATTTAGTCTAAATAAATAGACAAAATGTTTTATTGATATTTAATGTACATTACTATTATATCTGAACATATATTGTTTGTATTTTTATATAAACCAATATCACTTATTGTTCTGTTTACATCTTTTTTATTACAAATCTTTTTTTTTTTTTTCTTTATAAAAAATTAATGATAAAATACAATTTATCCATATACGTAAAATTATTTATTTTATAAAAAATTGAATCTTTATATAAAATGAATCTTTAATAAGTACAAATGAAGTTTTGCAAAACAATTAACGACATCTCAATACCATTTCAAATTATTTTTGATAAAATAATTTATGATCAAAAGATGAAACACAAAATGAAAAAAAAAAGCGTTGTTCTTTTTCAATAACTATTTTCAGATTTCAAATTTAATTTTACCATTTTTCATTAAATCTAATCTGATTGTGTCATTAATTTTTAATATCATTTGGGGCGAGTGCCTTAAGTGCAATAAATTTGGTCATTCATTGAACAATCCAAAAGTTGGAGCCAAACTATAATTACATCAAATCGAAAAAATGTTTTAATGATTTATTAACACAAACGAGATTTGTAGAAAAACAAAGTTTTGTATTATACAAAAATTCAATAGAATAAAAATATTCCCACTGTTATAACCTCTCCCTACCCGACGTTAAATACTGTCAAATAATAGCTGTTTCTAGAGAAAACTTTTTTTCTCGTAGGATCTTTTTAGACTAAAAAGATCAACTGCCAACACATCGTACAACTACTACAACTACGATGTAAAATTGTCTTACATTTGTATTAAATTTGTATGTCATTTGCCACCCCACAGCAATCGAACCTCACGTATCTCAGGTGTTGCAATAAACGTTAACTTTCGGTTTGCCTACAGATTCCTGTCAAGTGATTTTATGAGCCAATGCAGTGTGACATCGCATGATATTACAAATACAAGCTTAAAAAATAACTCTTGTTTGAATAAGAACATATCTATATTTTTTATATTTAAGTAATAAAACTAAAATTATTATGTTTGTATAAACGTAACCATAAGTTTTGTTAGATGAGCAATAAATGCATGTCACGTTTCTGCATTTGCCATGTGTTACTGATAAATCAATAAATCTGTGAACATTTTCGATAGATTTTAGAGCGACTACCACTCCTGGGTGGCGCAGTTATCTTTCGTCGCAAAATTGCAATCGTTCTTACCGCAGAATGTTAGGCTGAATGATTGCGGTTATGTGTACGTTACTGTATCCTGTGATGTCACCTAATACGATTTTTTATTTTTGTAAGCCGGAAGAACCAAAGCTGTGACATAATCAAAATTAAATGCTCTAGTTTTAAATCGATGGTATAATTTGGCATTCTCAAAGTGCATATATTTTTCTACTTCAACTTTAGATAACGAATAAAATCGTTTGACCAGGATAATAACACTAAACGAAGTCAGTAAACGAGCAAATAAATTGCCACTTCATTTGCAGTAAACAAACAAGATGGTATAAATCATAATTACATAAACAACATAGTCTAGACCAGAAATCGACTGCAGTTAAATCTCGTTAGACAATTTGGCGATTTCGCAGATGTGTTTGTAAACCTCATGATTGCTCCCAAATTGGATATATCCATAATTTAACAATTACATAACGCTAACAAAAATGACATAAAACGACACGCTAACGAGATTTAAATGTCCGATTTAAAAGCCATTCATAAATAATTTGGGAGTCTTGATGAGGTCAATGATGTTTGCGAAGTAAACAAACTTATAACGTTACTGGAAAAAGAGAATTTATGCTTTCTTCAAGACACGCGTTATTAATGAATGGTGAGACCGACTGATGTGATGTTCCACTTTTTTTCAAGCATCGTTTTCCTGTTTTTGATTTTAGAAACGGATCCCACGGGCTGAAGCACCGCAAGTCGACTACTATTGATCTGCAAACATCCAAAGCTGAGAAAGCAATTCATTGTTACGGGCTAATGACAGTGAGATATTTATAACGCAATCATATTTGTTGGATTTGCGTCGATAGAAAACTTCAGTGTTATAACTTTAAAGTTCTTGCAGAATAAAACATATTCTTTATGGCATTAACAAAAATATAAATAGTGAGAGAATCAAACGTGACTTTGTGTTAAATGATTAACAAAATGCAAAGGGTTATTAAATATTAAGTAATAAGCACAAACTTACAATCATTTTGAAAAACTTTATTCGTCACTATTTGGATTCTAATCTTTAGTAAAAACAAATGAATTTTTTATACTTGCTTTTATTCCTTCAGCAAAATTAAAATGAGAATTTAATTTTATTATTTTTTGCAAGATATTAAGTAATTTAGTTATGAATTTTTTTATACTGTTGAATTATATATTTTTTGTTAAATGAACAGTAATATTTTCACATGCAACTGAAGAAATTATAAAACTTAAGATATAATGTAAATAATTTTAAACTCGCGAGTTATTTAGATTATTCCCTTTAAAAAACATTTTATTTGATAATTCAATGTATTGTCCTCACTAGTTAAAAATTGAATTGAAATTCAATCACAAAAACAAAATCGTATTACAAATTTAAATTTTGTAATATAAATACTGTAAGTAAAATGTAATTATAAGTACTCGAGTTTTAGTTATAGATAACAAACAAGTATAAATTTTCTTATCTTTGAATTAGTTTTAGGATGCTTCTATTGCAAAATAATATAAGAATATATTTGTGTTTTATTCTGCAACAAACATAAACCAAATGAGATGGCCAAACGTTACCCTGATATGTTTTAATCATAAACATTAAATAGATTAAACATGGCACTTGAAAGTATATTTACGAAGTAACGTGGTTTGACTGCAATCTTATACCGGTCATGACTGGATTTTTAATTTCAGATAGTATACATATTAGCATTATTTCTGAAAACAATAAGATTCTGGTTTACAGCTTGGTTTGTTTACTTTCCTGTACATAAGCATTACCTGCAAGTATATTATACACGCAAATAAAATTCGTGTATTTTCGTTTATACGTACCATAGAAACATTTATCAGTAAGTAAATTTGTACTGTTTATTGCGGCAAAAACATTGACATAGAATTCATTACAAAACTTATGAAAATGTTATTATGCAGAGTCTCATATATACACACGTTAGAACATTGAGATATTTATTTGAGAGCGTTTAATATACATTAAAACTACTTGAGAATGCGAAAATTGCTTTGTTAATTTTACCTAACCTAAACTATTTAATTGATTTATTTCGTATGCGACTGAGAAAATGATGTATTAAAGTAGCAGTAAACTGAAAACAATAAAGTTCTTTATACAAGACGACGATTTTATACAATATTTTATTTAAAAAAAATCAAACCATTACAGTGGATTCAATTGCTAGTCGCAACTGTAGAGGGCAATGAGTAAAGCAAACAAAAATTGTAATTTTTCTAAGGAAAATAGAGATCAAAAGGACTACACATTTTTGAGTAATTTGAAAAACACAAATTTAAGTTAAAGAGTTCGTTTCAACATGGTGCTGTAAATAAATTTTAATCTGAAAATCAAGTCTTGAATATTGATTTTTAAATATTTTTAAATTTAAAATTCTTTTAATTAGAATATCAAGAGTGATAACCTGTCAGTTATGTATACTTAATTTACCAATTTGATAAAATATTTTTGAAAGGAACATATTTGGTCTGTACATTTTTAATATTTATACTTAATTGATTCTATTTTACTAATTGTTTATTAATAAAATATATAATTTTATTTTCAATTTTGCGTTCTTTCTGTTATTATTATTTTAGGTAAAATGACGAAATGTTGAATTTCAGAATGCAAGTTGTCCAAATTAAAAAATAAGATACACCGTATACGAAAACCGAAAAAGAGGCAGAGATTGCAAATTCACAAATCCATCTCTTCAGCTTTCATGGTAAGTAAATAAGTAATTTAATATAAATTAAATTCTTGTGTTGTTTTTTTTTGTTTTATAGCAAACATCTTTAAAATATAATTTTATTATTATTAAATTATATTCGTTATATTTTTTAATGAAACTATATTATAATTAAAATAATTTATTTAAAATACATATTATAATTATACTTAATTTTAAGATAAAAAGTATCGTGTTATATGTAAATTATTTTTGTATTTACTGCACATAAAAAACGTTACATTTATTGCATTTTAATGCATAGCATTAATTGCAATATAAAATTAATATTTTTATTCACTCTAATAGTACACATTTATAAAATTATATTTCTTTAACATTAAATAACATATTTAAAATAATTATTAAAATTATATCTATAAAAATCACAATTTAAATTATCCAGTACTTAATTTTAATTCGCGGGCTCATTAACAGAAACGATGAAGTCGGTTAAAAGATGAGCACTTTGATCATATGGAAGTTTGTACCTCTTGGTTTGGGGAGGTACAAACAGGATTAACAGTTTGTCACAGCGGATACAAACTTCGAGTAATTTATTTAATAAAGATTTTAGTTGCCGTGGCATAGCTAAAGATGGCGTTGTGGTTTCATCTAAAAAAGTTTACATCAAAAGAGAGTCTTCAACATCGCTCTTCAACGTATCATGTTAAATTTTACTATTACTTTATAAGGAAATTTTAATATTTTATTAACGTTTGTAATTTTTGTCATTAAACATATTACAATATTTAGTATTATTTAACGGGCATTTATTTTATATTTATAATAAGATTTCATTATAAATACAAATATGATATAGTACATATGTGACTTGTTATTCAATATTATAAAATTTTAGTATTGTCAACGTTTCGGGTAATGTTTAATATATTTTCAACTTATTGCAAAAATAAAAAATACTAAAAACATAATTATACGTTTATTGCGATGATTATCATATTAACTATTAAATCATATGTGTATTGTATGATATTTATATATATATAATGAAATATTATTGCAAATGTAAAATTAACCTATACTATAGGTTATTATATATATATTTACTAAATGTGTTTACGAACAAAAATTATAGCTTTTGTAAAATATTAACATTTTTGTTATAAAATTGTAGTGTTATTTTATAACAAAAATGTTAATATTGCATTTAAATAAAATTGTGCATTTGTTTTATTTCAATTAACGTTATATTCAACATATATGTATTGCATTTGTATTTCATTTGAATACGTATCATTAATTATAATTTAAATTTAATTATTCTAATAATTGCAGAAGTAAACATCAATACACAGCGTTTTAAACTACTCGCCACTTGGTTTTAGTTGGCGTGGCACAGCTGAAGATGGTGATGTGTTCGGGGGAAAAAAAGTGAATACATTGGCCTTATAGAAGTTTGTACCCTCTGTTCAGTAACATGATGAATAATAAACTGTTATCATAATTATTATTTCAATTCATCGACTTATTTAATATTATTTTATTTCCAGTTGATTTTTAATTAAAAACGTTGGTTTTCTTAGTAATAGCAATGGTGTAAGTTGTAAAAAATGAAAAGAGACAATATTTATAAAAAAAGACAACGACAAACATTGGACTCGTGAAGACTATCTTCGTTGTATACCACGCAAACAAGCAAGTAGATATCTTTTGTATATAAAAGTAGTGTGGATCAGGTGTATAATATTTTCATTTTTAGGTCTCCTTATTTAATGGCATCTTGTGAAAATTGATCGACTCTTGAAAATGGTGAAATGTACGAACTTTCAAGACCATTTATTATATTGAATATTTCACATGTTTATATCATTGTGAATGCATTGTACAGGCCATTTAAAACTAAAAGTAATTGGAGTATTATTTTATAAATGGATTTAAATGTAATTTGTTCGAGTACTCAAGGTAATTTAAAATTAATATATCAATTTTTAATTATTTATTTTTATTTAATTATTTGTAGAACATAACATGTAATTTATTAATATTGTACGCAAACGTTATGTAAACTACACAGAAAATATAATAGATATATGATTCTGAAATAAATATTATAGTTGATCCACATCAATAGGCATTTAACACAGAATAGCATGCCTCCTAATTAAGCACGAAATAAAACATTTACAAACTTATTGAAAAACATATTTCGTTGAATAGAATTTGGACAATTTTGCCTTATGTAGTGATACTGAAATATACTACTAATTTTTGTGTTTTAAAATAATTACTTATAAATGTACATAAATCTAGATTATTTATGATAATCAAAATAATTATGTTATTTTTATAAACTGAAAAAAAAGGATTACTTTTATTTAATAAAAAGAAATAAAATATAAATGGTAAATGACAAATCTTGCAACAAAGAGATCATGTATCATTGAGATGAATAGTCTGCCTTGTCAAAGATTTAATAAAATGAATAATTTCGATTCTCATCAATATTCACAATTTATAAACTTTCTTATTGTGCCCTTTTTTCGTATTGTGATTATTATTCATCACGTTATTTTCTAACGGAAAATTTTCGAAATTGCAGCATTCAAAAGCAATATGGTCATGAAACTGATTTAATTGTTTATTACGAATGAATTATAATTGTACCATTAGAATAAAACAAGCTCACAATTATGGAAGTTCACAAATAAGGAAAGGTAATAATGGATTTTACTTGTTGTTTAATAAATAACAATTTTAATATATTTAATAACTGGTTATTATTTTGCAGAATGGATATTTTAAGGGCTGCTGCTGGTGAAATGATGTTCAATTATCGAGATGCCTTACATATATAGCTATATTCTATGAAAGAACGCCCGATATAGTATATGTCATCTTTATTATAAAAGAATTTCTTTATTTTTTTATTATATGTATATATATATAATTACATAAAAACATAATA
>JABFOX010002647.1:0-11187 GCA_022817665.1 Axea sp. ZL-2020 | reverse complement strand
GTAGTAATTTCGTTTCCACAAGAAAATTGTGTACGGAACTGTGATTGTAATTTTCATATTTCATTATCAAAACTATCAATTACATAAACAACTTGCAATTAAAATTTTGCGTAATAAATTATTTTATACATAAATGAATATGTCGGTTATTACATATTATATTTGGTACGAATAAGCACCAGACAGATTGTCAAATTGAATTTATCAACGACTATACAAAAATATTGCATTTACACTACTCATTTACCTTGTAACTCATTATTTTTTATAAATTTCAATTGATACATATTTTATTATCTTTTAAAAGCGTAAATAAAAAATGAAAGTCGCGAATTGTATAATTTTTTTAATTATTTCTGCAGTTTCAGCAACGTAAGTGACACTTTTATTTTAGCATTAATTGATAATTACTTTAAAATATAATTTGTGCACTTCAGTCTTTTATTTCTTAATTAAATTATAATACATATTGAATATTAAGAAACGTTTTATATTTAAATTTTCAACTGCACATTGTGTTTAAAGTAATAATTAATATTTCATTACTAAAATATATCAATATTTACAGCATACGCAACTTATTTGCAAATGTAAATTAATTATTATTCCAGTTATAATCCAGACGATTTGGACGCCGTTGTAAAAAGTATAGTATATTTTCATATTATAAATTTTTTTAATTTACTACCGTAAATTGTTCAATAACGTATATATTAATATTATATTATATTATATTATATTATATTATATTATATTATATTATATTATAAAAAAATATAATAAAATTGTGTAATATGACTATTTATACTTATTAAATTTGTATTATTTATATATTTTTATATAATGAAGCATTTATTAATATATTAGAGCCATTAATTTTTTACTTTTGTTATAAAATATATTTTATACATTTTTTATTATTAATACATACTTTTTATATTATGTATTAATACATTTACGTTTTATTTTAATTTTGATAAACTTACAATATCTAATCTATAATAATAATAATAATATATTATTCAGTATTCCATAATGGATGAATGGTATCATTTCGACATTGGTTTAATATCGACGCATTCGATATTGAATCTATGTAAGAATGTCGACTTTCATGAACACAAATTCATGTCAACGGTTTAATGTTTTTTTTGTGTGTGCTTTTAATAACAGTTTATAAATTCATTCGATTAATAATGATTTTACGAATATCTAATGAATATGTATGCGCATTAAAATTGTAGGTACGCATATGTTTATACATAAAGCAGTTATTAATATTTTTATATCACATTAATGATTATTAATTGGATCCCTGTTTATTGATTTCAATTAAAATGATTAATTTTTATTTACGTAAAAAAAATAGTTTTTAATTTAATCGTTTTTTCTCCAGATTACTACAATCAACATTTGAATTATGATACAGCGCTTGATGTAATATCTAATATTGACCCTTCGGGTCTCCTGCGTGAAAGTATTTTAATGGGTTATAACATTATTAGTGAATTTATTACGAGCACACTAAATTTCAGTAATCATTTGATGACACTTGGACAAGATATGTTTTCTCGGATGAAGAGTATGATTATGATTTTGGATCATTACATAAATAAAGACATTCCTTCGCAAATTGCACATCATAAAAGTCAATTGAAACAATATAAAAGTTACGTTAACAACATCGGAACTGCAAATCCTCTAGATAAAGATTTTGAAAAGCATTCAAACGAAATTTATTATAACATAAAGAAGCTTGAAACTGATATAAATGACATGGAAAATAAAGCTATTTCCTGGCTGATATTACTAAATCAAATTAAAGACGAAATTTTAAACACAAATATGATAAGTGAAATGTTATTCGGTTTTGACGAAATCTTGATGAATACAATGGCTGTGGAGACTGAGTGGGATAAATCAGTTAAAGAAATTATGTCAAATGCTCAAGACCCAACAAAGGACACAATGTATTATGATGTAAGAAATGATGCTGACAATATTAATCGAATTGTCCAAATGTTTAGCATGGCGTCAGAAGATGTTAACAGACATTTAATTGAAAGTGAAACCGAAATGACTCAAGGACTCGACGAACTTATAAATGGCATGAATATGATACAGAAACAAATTGATGCACAGTTCAAAGAAAGTCAAAAAACTGCCTTACAATATGAAATGAATATTAATGATGCCATCAAAAAATTGAAAATGGATGTTTAAAGGTTTCCGTAATTATAGATAATGGTAATATTTTTTTAAGAATTAATATTAAAAAATAGATTTTTATAACAACAATTTTTATATGTAAAATTTACCCATCGACGAATTAAAATTATATTAATTAAAATAGGTAAATTACATCAAGATAACTTGTATTTTGTAAATTCTCAATAATTTTGCAAATTTGATATTTATTACAATTTACGGTATGACCGTTTTTATATCATAAAAGGATCGTCCATAAATGACATAATTTTACGCAAATGAAAGTGTGTTAATCGTTCGTGAAAAAATATTTTAATGCATTTTTAAACGGTCTTTATGTTAATTTATATACAATTTAGACACAATTGTTGAAAAAGCTATATCAAGTTAAGTATTATGTTGATAGAGGTATATAAAGAAATAATCTTTTTTTGTGTATGCAAAATATCACAACAGGGGAATGTTTAATTAAACAAAGTTTCTTCGAAAGACCACTAACAATTATTGTATATATTTCCAAGAATTTTTTTTTAATGTCGTTACCGAGATTGCCCAGTCAAACTAACAGCTAAAAATTGTTCAGTGAACTTCCGTTTTTAGCAAAATGGGTTATCATTAAATTTTTTGTAGATAATTCTTACCACGGCCACGCAAACTACACTTTTCAAGAAGGAGGGTAGAGTAAATGTAACTGGAATTCTAACTAATAATAATGTTATTTAAAGTTTTCTCCACTTTGTGATAATTCACAAATGCGTCTTTTTAAAGATATTAAGAGGATTTAGAGGCTTTATTAAAGATATTAATTAACAATTATGATAAATATATGGAAATATCAATAGCAATGGTTGTGCATACACGCAACAAATTATTGACGACTGTTCAGATGGCGAAAATCACATTGTTACTGAAGTATATGAGCATATGAATGATAATAGTAAAAACTCGACCATTTATAAATTTTTATATTATTGATTAATAATTAAAAACTCTTAACTTTTAAAATATGTATTAAAAACTAAAACAATTTTGTATTTCATTAAATTGCTAATAAAAAGAAATCGATATTCTAATCGTTAACATTTTATTTAAAAGAAACATATTTTCCTTCTGTTATATTTTTATAATTAAAGAATTTATAAATTATCAGAATAATTTATGACTCCCAAATCTTCACCTTAAAAGAAGTTCAAATCAGACTGAAATATGATTCTTTTATGGTATTCAAAGAACCTTATCAAGCTCTAATTTGGTTATTTATATATAGGTTTAATATTCGGTACTCATGTAGACTTATGGATCTTGTTGTAATTGACATTTCAAAATATTAAAATTAGTAAATAGGGATCAAGATTAATTAAAATCTAAAAATTTAAATTTTAGCTCTTATTTTCCTTCTTGTACCTCCACAGGTCATATTTAGTGTTGAAAGGATAACCAGTAACCAAGACAGAATTGTTCAAATAATGTCAGAATATCTTATGATGAATATAGGTTTTAATTAAATTAAATAAAAGAATTAGAAATTTTAATTTGAAAATATTGACCATGTGGTTGTGGTTCACAATTATACGATAGTCGTGTAATCGTAGCTTCACGGTATATTCTTATATTAAGATAAATTGAAGATGAATTTTTTATATAAAAAAATTTTATAAATTTTAAATTAAAAATTAAAAAAATTATTTACAAAATAATAATAACAATTATGATAATTATATAACTCCTTATAAACATAATTAACATTTTATGGCACTCATATTTAAATAAATGTTTATAATACATTATACATATTTCTAAATAAATTGTGATGTCGAGGCTTTCTTTGAGCCACTAATTACAAAACACTACGAAACTTGATTAAACTCTTTTTTTTATTCAATCACGTGCCCTCTTTACAATAATCAAAGAAAGAGTTTTGCGTAGTATGCGACTCTGTGGTGCGAAACCACGGTTAACGAAAATCGAATAACAAGTAAAGGATGAAGATGTGATAGGTTTTACGAATAAGCATAATATTCAGAGCATAAGCTTTGGGTGAAAGACGGCGTATTTCGCGATCTACTCTTTCAAGAACTCAAAAATTGAGTAGTGGGAGGATGGTATACGTGACGACGTCAAAACGTCGAAAATTGGCTTTCACGTCACAAGGAAAAAAGTTCTTTCCTTTATCTTCGCTTTTGCTTAGCACTGACGCATGTGCAGGCGTCGATCTCTTGTCTCAGCGACGTTGTGTTTGCAGTGTTCAAGGCTAACGCAATAATTCAAGGAAAGTGTAACCGTCGCAAAGGCAGTTTTATTTACGGATAAAGGAAAAAATGTTAAAGCTCTTTTCTCATGCTTAACGTATTTTCTGGCGCCGTTACATGCATCGGTGTCGGTTATTGTAAGGTGCCGCCTTTGGTTCTCAACCAAAAGCGATAATAAGAGAAAGAAAAACATTGTTTAACGGTCGCGATACAATGAAATATTCGGACATGACAAAATTATTGAATAAAAGAAATATGTTTGATCAAAAAATTTATTATGGGTGAAAACTGTAATTTAGTATACAAAATAAATGTTCGCGGTGAAAACAATTCTAAGTTTGTATTTTGTATTGCTACATATTATTAGCATACAAAGAATTCTAGTTCTTGTAAAAAAGTAAATACAAATTATTAATGCTATTCATTCAAGAAGCATTTTCATTTTTAACAGTTACAGAATTATAAAGAATAATACATACATATTCGAAAGAATAGACAAAGTACTTTTTATATAAATATAAATATTTTCATTAAACATTATATAAATATTTCTATTAAAAGCAAAAAAAATTGTAAATCCTTGAATCAACAATTTTAATGACGTTATTTAAATGTGAATCCTAAATCTCGTGGAGACATATACTGCTTTAATATGTCATCTGTGATTTTATTTCTTTTTTCTTGATGTTCTGCTACTAATTTTTGCAAAATATTTATTAATTTTGACTTCAGTTCTCCAGTTAACATTTGTCCACTAGTATAATCCTGAAATGAAATAAAAATTGTACTTATAATTAAATAAAAATACCTACAAGTTGTAATTTTAAATTTGTTGCGTTGCAATGGAATTTATGTAATGACAAAAAATTCATAAAACAATTTCAACAAATATCTAATGTATGGTTTTGTATCTGAGTATATATATCGCATGTATAATATATTCATACAATATTTTAAACTACTCATTTGATAAAGCAAGAAGTTTAGTATTAAATAAATTGTTTTATTTTTTATTAAATATCTGTTTTTTTTTTATTATTATTAAATAGTTTTATAATATTATTAATACAGTACTGATAATTCATATTTTTTATGTAAAAATTTTAATTATTATATAAAACATTAACACTCAAGATACAATTTATCAAAATTTAGTCATTAAAAATGTCAAAAAAATATTCTTATATTTATATAAATGTATATATTATTATATTATACATACAATTACAAAGTTTATATAACAAACGTGTAGCAAGTTTATCTTACTTTCTAAACAGATTTTACAACGTTATTATAATTATTCTAAAAAGATATGGTAAGTTTCCATATAAACAATTTATTAAACATATTTTTTTAAATAATTCCATAACAAATTTTTAGACATCAAAACATTTATAGTATATTTCTAATAAATTATAGTATAAATTCCAAGTTTATAACTTAATAGTGTTTTGTTAACATGGCCTATATCAATAATTTTTATAGATGAAACAATTTTATATTTAAAATAATTTATCAAATTTCGTTAAATCATTTAAAGTGTGATAAAACGCGATATAATACTTTGAGTTATTAATATGTCTATGTATATATGCGTACATATTTACAGTAACTCAATAATATTTATATATTTATGACTTTCAAACTAGGCTTTTTCTTTTTGTCATTAATTTTGTCTGTGTGAAAGAAATAAATAAATACCTTTCGAATTTGCTCAAGTTCTTGATCATCATCCAAGAAAAATCTAAGCCACTGATAAGAAATATCCACCTCACAATTACCACCTAATTTTCTGTGTTCTTCAATTGTGGCTTGACCACCAGAAAATGCGTATTTATTAATTTTATTTTTAATCTGCTTAGCCGTATCAGTTAAGAATATGGCAGAATTTACATCCGATGCAGACATTTTAGTTTTTGAACCTTGTAGTGCTGGGAAAAACGAAGAATGTAATAACGCAGGTTTTGGAAATCCAATTCTTGGTGCGATATCTCTGGTCATCCTAAAATACGGATCTTGATCGATGGCACATGGAATCAAACAGTTGACTTTTTTCTCTTTAAAAATGAAAGGAAAAGTACTAGATATCGATGGAGCAGCTTGAATAGGTGGGAATGCAATTTTTGCCACTGAATCACTATCGCAGAATCCAAAAATTCCTTTAACTTGATTAAAGGTAACACATTTTTGTATTCTAATCACATTCTGATAGAAGGCAGGATTACTTCCTATGTGTAGAAGATTAGAAAATATAAAAGTTTTTTCAAGTTTGAAACCACAGGCAATAATATCTCTGGCATTTGCAAAAGATAGATCAATAGCTTCGTTAACTGACAAATTCTTCCAGATGGATTTCTCATCGTCTGACATTTGTATCACAATGGGAACATCAAAAACATCCTGAAGCCATTGGCAAAACATAAATGGTATCAGGTGACCAAGGTGCATGGATTCTGAACTGGGCCCTCTGCCAGTGTACAAGTAAAAAGGTTTTCCTTGTTCATACATATCAAGTACTGTATGCATATCCCGATGAGAAAAGAATATGCCACGACGGAGGAAGTGATGTGGAGTTCTCTTTGTAATTTTTTCAAATCGTTCTAAAAGCTCTTCATTAATTTTTGAACTTCCAAATTTCCCTGTAAGCAAGAAAAGGCTATTAATAAAATTTGCTAAATTACTGACATCACAACAAAATCTTAAAGATCAAATTTAATACAAATTTATATCACTTTACGTATTTTTCACAAATTATATATCAAGGAGATTGAAAATTATTATTAAAGTTTGTCACAAATATAATATATAAAATTCAATACTCCATTATGGAAAAAAACATCAAGCAAATATAACATTATTTATTATGAAGTGTAAAATATAAATTCATAAATTTACTGGAATTTATTTTGCATTTAATTTTTATATCTAAATATTATTTAATACCTAAAAAAACTTTAGTCCCGACAGCAATATGAAAAAAATATGCTTTCATGTTTATTTAATTTATATAATTCATTTGTAACTTCAATGAACCAAATTATGATGTATATGATTTATATATAACGAATATATAGGGTGTTTAGTTTAAGTTGAGAATCCAAAATATCTTGAGAAATAAACATTATATGAAATCATTTGAAACCAATAATTTCAATAAAAAAATATTGATAATATTAACACTTATCGATATATGTATTACATATATCGATTACATTAAACTCAAACAAAGTTATTTTATTATTAGTTATAGGTGATTTCATGAAAAATTTACCTTATTTCCAAAAAATAAATTCCATCTGATGTTATAACAAATAATGTTAAGAAATTATTACATATTTAAAATTAAAGTTCAATTTATTAAATTCACAAAAAATATAGTAAATATATAAATAGAGATAATTAATAGAAATATTATAACCATTATTACATATGTTTACAGTCAATAAAACCATATGTTACGATTATTCAACATGTATTTAACAATTACATATTGCAATCATTGGAAGGGAAGAATTAATCTACATGATGTAATCATAATTAATCAAGATAATATATATATTTTTGTAATAATTTAATTTTTTAACTTTTTACATTAATTCATTATTAAATTTATTTTCTTTATTTACGAATTAAATTTTATTTGTCACACTTAGTATTCAAATTAACAAAATATCCATAGTTTAATACAACACTCTTTTTTTAATTGCAGAATACGTTAAACAGAGAAAATAAAAAATATCAATGTTACTTAACAATTAAAAAAATAGTTCCAAATTAACAAAGTAAATATTAATAATAAAAGCAATAATTGAGCTAATTGCGCAAAAGTAGTGCTCCAGATTGTTTTAAAATGTGAGACCTACTTGATAAAAAATAATTGCCATATACAATACTTACTAATCAATTTATCGTAATCAATTCCTTTTTCATCCTTGCTTTGAACTGTCCAGGGTGTTACAATATCTTCCTCATCATTTGTGATTTTCAAATCTCCGACATTTGGCTCCGTCATAATTTTGAACTTAAATTTCTAATCTGAAATTAACGAGACATCCAAATATCAAAACAAATTCGTTTAAAATAGCACCCGCGAACTTACTGTTAACCTTATATCTTTTTATCTTTTAAGGTTATGTTCATGCACACTCGTGTATGCGCTATGCTTCCATGTTGCGCATCTTTTTCGCGCATTCTTATTTTTGTGTAAACGCAAATAGGTGACGATAGTAGAATTTGTCTATTTCTGAAAACACTTCAATTGATCAGTTAGTCGTTGACAGTGACAGCTTGTTGCGTTTCGGCTTCCTTTGAAATAGAAATGTTAATTTCAAGAACGAGACATCTTTTGAAAATCGCACAGCCTTTTACTCGGGTTAACACTGTTAGCCAGGTTGTGCTTACGAGACCGGCCGTGACGTCGCCATCTGGAGCAATTTTGCCCGAGCCCAGGAGAACGCGATTTGGCTTTATCAACGTATTGTTCTGTATTACACTCGGACTCTCGATCGGCGCATTCATCAGTAAACACATAGCCAGTTTTCTCGAGGAAAACGAGTTATTTGTCCCGACAGACGACGATGACGACGATGATTAGAACAAGTGCGTTATTATAAATTAAATAACTTATATTATGTATATTTTGAAGTAAAATAAAACAGGAGCGTTTAAAAATAATAGTATTTACAAACCACAATTTTATTTGGTATTTCTTATCTTTTTATTTAGTATTTCAGTTTTTATTCGTTTGCTATTTACAATACAATTTGTTCACAAAAATGCCACATGCTGGAAGAATTAGTGTTAAAAAGAAACTGAAGCAAAATTTTTATTGAGTATAAGAATATTTGACAAGGCTCATTCAGATAATGATACCAAAACTACTTCTGGAAGAAATCAAGTAGAAATTCATTATTCAAAATTCTACATACGTGCAACTTTAGTTTCGTGTTACATGTTGCCATAAAAATAATGTATTATGTTATTCTAAATTAAATACACCAACAAGAAAGTATTATTGTTTGCAATGTTTAAATTAAGATCGTTGTTTTGTGGAAAAATTGTAATTACTATAGTAATGAGGGATAATTTTGTTAACATATGAGAAACTTATAATATATAAAATATATTTCACTTTGAGTTTAGCATATATATTATTTTTTATATACATATCATCTTAACTGATGAATCTTTTTTTTTTGATTGACTTTTATATGAAAATGTTATTAATTATGAATGTTGAATATTTTCAATCAAATTATAAAAAGTAATGTTTTAAAATATTTAGTAAATATTTTAACATTATTCTCAATAGAACATCAATTTAAAATGATTATAAAGTGTTATTAAATTTATATCATTTTATTGTATTGTTTAATCAAAAATTCTACAATTTATTTTCTAATAATTGAAATATTAAATATTTATTTACATATCATGAAAAAGCTTTATTTTGTTTTTATCGTTGTTGTAGCTATTGTTGTATCAATAAAACACATTTTTTACATTAATTTTATAAAAATGTCCTAAAATCATTCAAACAATCACTAATTCAAAGTTAACTAATTATATTTTTAACCCAGTTTTAATGATACTTTTAAATGAAATATAAAATTAATTTTATTTATTTATTTTTGTTTTTTCTATTAAGTGTTAATAAGATCATTTTCCAGAAATGATAATATATAACATTCAACTTTTAATTGCATTTATTACAACTATGACTAAATAAATAAAAATAAAAGTAGTATTTGTTGAATAATTAAAATTAATTATGAATTTAATCACAAAATAATTAACCTTTACTAAGTTCTTGAACAATATAAACATGTATTTGTAATTTATAAAGTTTTATACATTTTTGTTGATTTTTGCTACTTAATATATTATATTAAATTCGAATCAGTGATACAAAGAGCACGAAGGACTCCCTAATGGCCAATCAACTCAGCCTTTACCTTGAACCATTAGTAAAAGTAAAAATATTGTATTATAAAAATTACGAGCACTACGTATTGGAAAATAAACAATCTATTTATAAACAAGTTGTATCTTGCGTCTTTATTTTCCAAACATTGTATCTTTTTAACGTCGCATTTAGGTTTCTCAAGCAAAGTTATAATTTCGATTGAGAACTGATAATCGAAATTATATATTCTATTTGCAATGTTATATAAAATGTATAATGAATGCATTAAATATTATTCAACCAAAACAGCGATTTTATACATTAAAATTATGTTCAACTTTATTCATTAGAAATATTCAACTAAATTCAACATATTTTCTTACAGAATTGAAATCTACAATAAAACACGAACATTTTCGTCTCATCCTGCTCTCAGACTACGAACAGAAGGTATAATTTTCATATAAATAAACACCCCCTACTTAAAAATAATGAAGTTTTATTGGGAACACTTTGTTTCGTGTAATGCTTATTTCTCAAAATATTCTGAATGGTAAACTTAAAGAAAACACCCTAATGTATCAAGGAGGGATTTTTTTACCAATAGATTTTAGTTTTGTAATTATTTATGTATTTCTCAATCCCGCATAAAAAATATGTATCAATTAATACACAATTGTATTATACAAATAAATCCAATGTTTTCTTGAAAAAAGTGTACGAATAAAGAATATATTTTTAGATCATGAAACACTCATTACGGTGAAATAAAATAATGAATATATATGAAAAATTAGCATCAAAATATCAGCTAATAGGTGGACG